>PUFA01001387.1:0-43498 GCA_003508835.1 Eonycteris spelaea
TGTCTAACCACTGAATATAAGTTCCATGAAGGTGTGGACTATGTTCTATTAATGATGTTTTCCTAGTACTTGGTATATAGTCAATGTTTATGATACTCGTTGAAGGAATATATGAGTGCAGTGAAACTCTTTACTAAGCCCTTTTAAATCTTGCTTCCCTTTTCCCCAGAATTTTTCCATAGCTCTGACTTTCCCCTTGCCCGCATTATTTTCACCCATTAATTGTCATGCATGTCACTTAGTTAATCTCAGCCTGCTTGTCACTGGCTATACGAAAAGGTCCTGGACATGGGTGATTGCTTCTGATATCAAGATCTGTAAGCAATACCTATGTATTTTTTCTTCCAGTCTTGGATTTATTTTGTTAAATTAAGGTAAATATTAAGACTTTGTGGGTCTTAAATTACTATTGCTCGAAGATACAATTTCTTGGGGAGAATAGTTCCATGCTTGTTACCGGCATTGAAATACAAGCCATTTTTTGTAAAGTTGATTGCCGGAGCTAGCCAGCTAAAGTCAAACAGCACCTAAAAGAGGGGGTTGAAGCCTAAGGAAAAAAGAGAAGACAGGAAAGCGCTTAGGGAGGGCATACAGCCAATGCTGCAGCCCAGTTTATTTAGCATAGCCCTTATATTTCTTTTTGAACAATAGCAAGGCACAGAGTACATTACCATAGGAATGCTGACATTTACATAAGTTCCTATACTTCATTCCTTCAGGGTACAAAACATCCTAGCTATTTGTAAAAAACATTCCACTATCTTAAAAGGATTACTTTAGGAGGCAATCCTCCCTTACAAGGTCAGTAAATGTTTAACTCAAATCCCTGCTTCCTTGAACCATTGTTTAAGCCAGTCTCAGTAACTGCTTTATGGCCTGTAAGCTCTGTGACTTTTTCGGGTGTCTCAAAATGGCTCCCGACAGTTGATTAACATCAAGTCTTATCCTTGTGAAAGAAGAGGTTTGAGAAGAGGCTCATGTCTCTTTAGTTTGAGAGTTGTGTTTTCATTTGGTTACATTTAATGTTGGGAAGTCATACCACTTCCCGGCATATTGTGGCACTACACTGTAAAGTCCTAGTGTAGGAGGCACTAGGAAAGCTTCTTGCTTTGCTTGCCACTCAATTTTTGATTTTGGTCATTCTTCTAGCTATGTGTGAATTCTGGTATGTCCTCCTGATAGATGTAGTAGGTGCCCTGGCACAAGGCACACAAAGACCATCTTTTGTTCAGCAAACCTAATTCATTCATTGCAAAACCATATTCTCTACCACAGCCTATTTTCCAGTCTTTCTTTATGCTTTTTGTACTCATGTCTGAAAAAACTTCTCTGGGATTCCAGAGCTGAAATTTAGGCTTTTTATTACTAGATATTTTCTCTGTATTATTCTTTTCATTTGAAAAATGAAAAGATTGGATTAGCTAAATGCTGATGTAACCTCTAGCTCTTTTGTAACTTGCTGCTTTCCTCATTTTGGTAATTCCTTGGGATTACACACTATATCTTCCCAGGTGACCACAAACCCTATCTGAGGAAAAGGTTGTTGGTAAAAGAAACTATAGTTGAAGGGGAAGCAAGAAAGGGAAGAAAATTTTTCCTCAAAAGGGGAGATGACTTTTCTTGGGTTTAGTTTTATTTTAAATAGGTCTTGTAAAGTTTAACTCAGTTGGAATGGGTTCATTTATCCTCTCCTTTTAGATAGATCCAAGGATTCTTTCTAGGCCCCCTGAAAGTTTTCCTTGTATGACATGTGTATTCCAAACATAAGTACATGCAAAGAAACTTTGATAAAGAGCAAAATATGATTAGTATTGTCATGAGCAAGCTTCAGCAGAGGGAGGGAGGGAAGGGAAGAAGGGTGAGAAAAGAGTGTGTGTGTGTGTGTTGTGTGTGTGTGTGTGAGAGAGAGAGAGAGAGAGAGAGAGAGAGAGAGAAAAGAGAAGAGAAGAGAAGAGAAGAAAAGAGAAGAGAAGAGAAGAGAAGAGAAGAGAAGAGAAGAGAAGAGAAAGAGAAAGAAAGGAAGAGAAAGAGAGAGGAAGAGAAGAGAAGAGAAGAGAAAGAGAAGAGAAGAGGGGAAGAGGAAGAGAAGAGATTTAGAAGGCCAGGGAATGACTACTACCATAATTAGAGCTCCTTTCTTTTTCCTGATAAAGATAATTATTAGGGAAGTGTTAGTCTATTAGGAGAATCTAGAAAACAGGGATGAGGGAAGGTGAGGGAGAGGTCATGGGCCCCCCAAGGTCATCCACTTCACCTAGAATATGGACTTCTTGTGTCTAGGGAACATTTCTGCAATGTGCAAAGTTGCCTCCCAGGAAAGCAGTCCTGACTGGTCTTCCTTCTGTAAATTCTTTGAAATAAATATTGTGTTCATAGTCTCACTGCTGTAAGTAATAGAGCAGATTAAAGAAGCAAGGTCTGTCTGACTCAAAAATTATTACTCTTTCTCTTACACTCTGTTGGCTAAGGCAGTGTGGTGGTGGTCCTGGAGTAAAGTGGAGTCATTGGTGTTTTTGGTACATTCCTTGAGTTCCTTATTGATAGGGAAGGGCTATTGTGATGCAGATGTGAACGTGGATATGCGGGAGGGACCTGCTGAGTGAGGATACATTATGCTGCTGTCTTTTGTCCTCCCTCTTTATGCTGTGACCTTTGATCACTCAAACACACTTGGTGATGATATATTCACATTGCAGCACCTTGACCATGTGGAGAGACACCAAGGCAAGGAAGGCACATTTGGAACAGAGTTGCAAACCATCTTAGTCATTAGGTGTCTTTGGGGACTCTGCTTTTGTCAAATACTCTACTCTTTTTGTCTTGTGTGTATCTCTGGTAAGATGGCTGGTGCTTAAAGAGGAATGTATATGGTATTCTGGAACCTATGACTTCATCCACTACTTGGTGCAAGCAGACTTACCCAGGAAATCCTCCTTCCCTTCCCTTCCCTTCCCCCTTCCCTTCCCTTCCCCTTCCCTTCCCTTCCTTCCCTTCCTTTCCTTCTTTCTTTTCTTTTCTTTTCTTTTCTTTTCTTTTCTTTTTTTTTTTACCTTTTTTAGTTTTGAAACTTGATTTCCATTTCAGAAATCTTGGGCTATCTCCTTTTCTTCCCTGTAGGGGGCCTTTGCAGATGGGTCTCCTGAAGGTGCTTAATCAGCCAACAGCTTGGCTGTTTCTTTTGGTTCTTGGGTGAAGTTAGCAAAACCCATAGGAAACCCACTCTTTCTCTTCGCTTCATAGATTTGGAAAATAGACTTTGCTTTCTGTGCTTTATTAGACTTGGCTATTTATTATAAATTTAAGTTCTTGTTCCCTCCCTTTGATTATAAAAGCGTACATGCGTATTGTCTACATTTCAGAAAAGCATAAAAATGTGAAACAAAATAAATATTACCTGTTTATATTTTTACTTAGAGAAAACATTGTTATCATTTTTGAGATTTCCAATAATTGTATCTACATATGTATAAAACTTAAACATAACATGTGGGCCTATTTTTAATAAAATAATTTTTATTTCTAAGCCAAAAAGTTTACCAAGGCTATGGAGGAGGAACCAAAGTGTTCGTAATAGTTGGCGAGTGAGCAAATCTTTTATTTTTTTAATTAGTGCTTTTTTCCTTCTATGGATTCTTAGAGAATGCCAAGTGGAACTGACAAAACAGAACAAGGTTGCCAAAGTTCTGAGACTACACTATAGACAGAATAGGAGAGCTTCAGTAAGCTGAGCTGAATACAATTGCCTTGAAACAGCAATGTTGCCCATGGGTAGGTTTTCTGTGCCTATCATCCCATGGTTTATGGGAGCGTCAACAGTGTGTAAAAGTCAAGCAGAAGATGGGTAGCAACAATCAAAGAAGGAAACAATGTGTTATTGCATTAGGCCTGAGGATTGAGTGAGGCTACACAGGGTATGGTTAATCCCAAATTTGTAAGTTAAAATGGGTCTAGAACAGCATTGTTAAGTATAAAGATAATGAACACCACGTATGTAATTGAACATTTTTTAATATTTGTGTTAAAAGGTAAAAGAAGCAGGTACAATTAATTTTATAATGTATTTAACCCGGTATGTTCAAAATATGAACATTTCAGCACACAGTCAATATTTAAAAAGTTATTAATGGGATGTTTTTTCATTATTTTGTGTGTTGAAGTTTTCAAAGTCTGTTATGCCTTTTACACTTAGAATATGTCTCATTTTGACTAGCCGTATTTCACGTGCTCAATAGCCACATGTTGGTAATGGCTATTGTATTGGATACTGTGGACTATCGTATTGGATAGTTGGAGTTTTGTAGTGGGAAAAGGGATGGTGTAAGTGGTTTGAGAATAAGGTTGTGAATAATGTGAAGGTGTTGAAGATCTGTCGTGATGTGTTGTCAAACTATGAGGCATGAGTTGGGCTCATGACTTTAAAAGGGCTATAAGGGAGAGGGATAGACAATTAGAGGCAGTGTTGAAGGTAGGCACAAACTGAGTGGCTTAAAACAACCAAATTCATCAACTTATAGTTTTGGAGGTAAAAATCTGAAATGAATCTCACTGGGCTACAATCAAGGTGTCAGCATGGCTATATTCTTTCTAGAGGGTCCAGGGGAGAATTGCTTTTTGTGGCTTCTGGAGGCTGTCTGCATGCCTTGGCTCATGAGTACTCCCTCCATCTCCAGAGCCTCAATATTGAGCTGAATCCTTCTTGTGCTGCCATCTCTCTGACTTTTTTCTGTCTCCGTCTTACTTTTAAGCATGTTGTGATTACATTTGACCTATCTGGATAATCCAGGATAATCTTATTATTTTAAGGCCAAGTGATTGGCAACCTTAATTATAGATACAGTCTTAATTCTTCTTTGCCACATAACTTAATCACAAATTCTTGGGATTAAGACATGGATATTTTTGAGGAGCTGTTGGCTACATCTGGAAACTAAACCTAAACATGCCAAGTTTATGTACATATTACCCTGTGACTGTGTTTATGTATACATTAATATAATATACTGCGTATGTGTGGTTTTTCTATCACACCAACCAAGTACAAGTGGCCCTTCCAATGCCATGTCTCCAGCTCTCCCATACCAATGAAGTGTCCTAGAATTCAATTCTGACGCTAACTACCTTAAGTTAGTGTTCAGACTCCACAGGCTTAAGGGCTCAATTTCACAAGACTGCCTTCACTTCAGACACCAGTGCAAGTATCAGGTCCCCCAGTTCCTTCACACTTCTGTCCTTGGTAGTGAAGACAGGAGTTCTCACACTTTTTCCCCCTTTCAAGTTTGATAATTTGCTAGAACGAGTTTTAGAACTGAGGAAATGCTATACTTAAGATTTAAGTTTATAATGAATTATATATAGAAGTGACCAGTTAGATGAGGAAGTACATAGGGTGTGTTCTGGAAGAGAGAAGTGGAATATGTGCCTCCATTTTTACAATTTATATGTATAATGCATATCTAAGTTTTTACATTCACATGTAGTTTTGGAAAACATTTTTTAAAAGTTAATTTGTATACATTTTTTACTCAAGATAGCCATTCTGCTGGGTTTTTGCTTTGGTTGGGAGTGTTGAATGCCTTTGTTACAATCATTTTAACTTCTCATAAGTTTAACTGGACATCAGAAAGCTTTAAAAAATCAGGCAGTTACCAAACAATTATATTGGGTGATAATTCTCCACTTTTCCTGTGGTAGATGAACAAGTAGTTTCTTTATATGATTTTTTCTTTCTGAATCTGCATGTTTGCTACCAAATCGTTAGCAACTTGATAGAAAAGATATTAAGCTGCAAAAGATAAAGAGAAAATGAAACTTTGCAATTTGTGGTCAGTCAGAAAGGCAAGTCATAACTCTTGCAACAGCAATATGAGTCAACAAGAAACTACCATTTGATATTATGTAAAATTTCACTAAACTTTCTGGGAATATTTTTTGGTCAATGAGGTACACTTGTTTTAAAATACCAAGTGGTAATTACATTCAGCTATTTCATCAATAATGCCAGACACTGTTCTCAGTGCTGGGAGATATAGCAGTAAACAAAACTGAAAAGAAAAAAAAAATCTCTGCCTTCAGGGAGCTTAATTTCTAATGAGGAGAGTGAAGAGATGCGTCCAATGAAAAGGTTTAGAGTCAAGATTGGCAAAGCCTGACTATGATAGAAGAGGACTTGTTTGACTATCGTTGGGATTCTGTGATGAAAAGTTTAAAGAAATGGTGAGAGACAGGGAGAATTCTGTGAGTGAGGTGGAGGGGAGTCAGTCTCCAGGGTTGGGGGAGGTAGTACTTAGCCTAAGAGACTCGTTCAGTGAGTAAAAGAACTTATGGTCTAGTTAGTGCTCATTATGTATTGAATTAAAAAAAATCTCATTCTCTATGTCCAGAGAACTTATTTTATGCAGATTGTTGTTTTATTAAAGATTTAAACAGAATTGTCTATTAAGGGCTGCTGAAAGATTGAATCATAGTGAAAGACTGGAATGATTCCATTTTTCTGAGTGATCCCAAGATGAATTGTACGAAAAGTTCCCCAAAGGCCAGTGGGCAAGAACAATGCCTTACCACCTGGCCAAACCAGCCAAGCCAGCTAATCCATGGGCCTTTAAGACACCCCCACCCTTATTTCCTCCTGCATATATTCTGATTACTGCACCCGACACCTTCTGTACTCGCCCTACCTTCTCCCCAGCCCTTTCTGCGCACAGCCCCCTCTATACGCAGCCCCACTGTGCACGGCCCCCTCTATACACCGCCCCAACTGCACACAACCCCCTTTTGCACGCAGACCTAACAACCTAACCCCCCAATCAGGTAACGCCAAGGCATCTCCCCAAGGCTTGCGGTTTTACCCTTTAAATTAGGTCCCAACCCCTCGGTCGGGCTCCTGTCAACCACTGCTGCGTCAGTGAACGAGTGGAGTCCAAACTCGGGTTTGTCAATAAACTCCCTTTTGCGCTTGCATAGGTGTCAGTTTCCTTCTTGGCTCGTGGAGTTCCAAACCAGGGCATTACAATAGAAATATTGGAGGATAGTTATGTCACAGTGAGGGAGATGTTTAGAGACACTAAATATAGCTTGGGGATAACTGAATACTTTTTTGAGTGGAGAAGAATAGATTTGGGGTTTTCTAGGTCAGAAGAACACAAGATTTTCAGTACTATGATCTTTCTCCTTCACTGATGGAGGCAGCAAAAGATATATTGGGAAGTCATGACACAGAAGGCATTGAAGTCCTGACAGCTCTTCATCAATAATCTTGTTAGGTGCCCCAAGTTCATAGACTGTGTACACAAACTCTTCCAATTTTCAATTGGAAAAGTAAGGGGTTCCAAACAACAACAAAAAGTCACTTAAAGTTTATAAGCTACAGAGTGAAAAAAATAAGCCTTTAAGTGGAGAAATATAAAGGTAACAGAATTAGGAAACAAATTATGCAAACTATTGTTAATATGAGACATCCCCAAACTGACACTTGAAGTACTATTACTAATATTTGAAGAACAAAATACTCTACATTAAAAAAAAACTCTCAATGCTAATTATACATAGATAATAATATTATAAGTAAAGTCATAAAATTTTTTGAGGTGGGACTGGTCACCCTATTCAAAATGACCAGCCACATATCAGGGAAAGGAATAGACCTCAGGTTCACATTACAGCTGTTTTTCTGAAGACACTTAATTTTATGCTGCTGCAGCTTAAACAGTGCCGGCACCATTAGGAATATCAGGCCTTGGAAGCCAAATGGCAAACACGGTTCTATTCTTGGGCAGATCCATGCTGAAACAGAGTAAGGGGTGGCAGAGCCATGGAGAGGAGAGCAGGGCTGGGTAGAAAGAAGACTGTGTAGCTTAAAGCGAGGGAGGGGATTTAAGTATAGTCACTTAAGGGAACCAACTTCATGAACACAGAATTAAAAGGTTGTGGATTCTCAGTGTCTGAAGATGAGTAGTGAGGAATGCTGGGATTCAGGTGAGTAGAGTATGAATCCAAGAAGAATATGAGCCAAGCCTAGAGTATTTTAAAGGGAAATTGAGAAAGAAAAATGAAACAAAATGAGGCAACATGACTTTAAATAGAGGAGCGTCAATATAGGAATAGACACAGACTTTCTAGATCCCCAGGGTTTTTCTCAAGATGGGGTGACAGGCTGACGTGCCCTTTTCTTTAATGGTTCCAAGGTGCAGCTACCCAGCCTAATTTGCGTAAGAGTTGCCACTGATTGCTATATTCCTTGATGTTTTCCCCATGAAGCCTGGTTACACAAATGGATGAGATCAATACAATTTCTCCTTTTACTCCCAAAGACAAGTACAGTGAGTCCCCTATTTTTTTATTCCCATGAGTTATTCCTAATCGTGCAAGAGGATATGGGAAAGTTACAAAGAATTCTGAATTTTACAAAAGATCTACAGTCATGGTTTCTATGCTATGGTATTCTCTTGTAACAAAGTATAAGTATAGAGCAGATTGATAGAGGCGCAGGGGCAATACTTGATTTATAGGAATGTTGTAAGAATCCAAAGGGGAAAAAATGCAAGTAAATAGCTTAATATAATGCTGCCATTATGTTATAAAACTTACGCTCACACAAAACCCTGCAGCTTTGTGTATAAGGCCCAAACTTGGAAACAACTAAGATGTTCACCAGTAGACGAAAGGATATACTAACTGAAGTACATCCAAGCAATGGACTATTATATAGCCCTAAAAAGAAATGAACTATCAAGCCCTGAAAAGACATGGAGGGAACTTCAGTGCACATTACTTAGTGAAAGAAGCCAATGTGAAAAGGTTTTGTACTGTTTGATTCCAATTATGTGACACTCTGGAAAAGGCAAAACTATGGAGATGGTAAAAGATCAGTGATTGTAAGGGGTTGGGAGTGTGGGAAGAAATGAATAGGTGGAGCACAGAGGATTTTTGCGGCAGTGAAAACATTTCATATGATAACATGATGATGGGTGCATGTCACTATACGTTTGTCCAAACACACAGAATGTACAACACCTAGCATCAACTCTAAGGTAAACTATGACTTTGGGTGATGATGTGTCACTATAGGTAATCAATTGTAAGAAATGTACCACTCGCGTAGGGAATGTTGATAATGAGGAAGACTATATGCATGTGCGAGTGGCTGGGCATGTATAGGAAATCACTATACCTTCTTGTTCAGTTTTGCTGTGAACCTAAAACTGCTCTGAAGACACAAATATTAAAAAACAAAAATAGTGTGTTAAGTTCATAATTAATGTATTTTAAAAATAGGACTTTAAAAAACATTTACTGAGCATCTGTGTGATATGTCTTACTCTTTACTTGGCATTGGGAATACTGAGATAAACTGAAGATCCTTCCTCCCCAAGAACTCACAGACTATTTGTGGAGATCGCCACGAAGATAGTGGCAGTGTGGTGAGAGCTATAATAAAGCACACACGAGGGTCTACAGGAAAAACAGAACTTGGTAAGTGGTGGTGAGAGGTTTTTTTTTTGAATAAATGACATCAGAATTAATGTATGAGTTGAAATTCCCTGAAGATGGGATGGACAGGTTAGGGGAGAGGGTATTTTACTAAGATAAATTCAATTGAGAGTCAACTGAAAGATACCGGTATCTACTACATGCCAGATAATTTACACACACTACTAATTTCCTTCAAAAACCTCATATAAGATTCTCATAAATAAGGAACATGAGGCTCTGAAGTTAAATGACTTGCCATAAACTGGGGACACAAGTTTTATTTCTTCCTTTTAGGCTCCCTTAGTCCTCTGTGACTCTACTTTTAAAACTGATAGAAGGGAAGCTAATCACACCTTCCTGTTCACTTTTTCATAGTGTCACTAAAAATAAAACCATGGGCTGAAAATTGCATTTTTGTGTCCAGGGGTATCTGGCCCTTGGTTAAAAGTGAATACTTTTAACCATTCCTGCTTAAGTACAGCACTGGGTGGGACAGGAGTCAAGATTCTTCCTCACCTCCTCTGGTGGAGATGGAATTCTTGAGTAGTTAAGAAGCTGCCTTTGGGCTCAAATCCCGTCTCTGTCACCCTCTAACTATATAATCTTGGGCAAGTTACTTTGCATTTGTAAGCCTCGGTTTTGTCATCTGTAAAATGTTGTTATGATGGTAACTAACTTGTCAGGCTTTGTGAAAATCAAAAAGAGAAAAATGAATGTAAAGTGCTTACTGTAGTGCTGGCACATAGAAATATTAGCAGTTAAAATCATTATAGTAAGGAGAGCCAAGTTCACTTTCCCAAGCTCATTTCACTCACTGGTTTGGCCCTTGGTTGACATTCATCTCTAAAGCCTACACTGTGGTTAAACAGAAACTGACTAAAGGGTCAGTACCAGAGCTCTGCCAGAGCAGTTCCAATAGGAGAAACCCAGTTTTATCCCCTTTGACTGAGCATTGAGCCCCTAGAAGACTCCAGGCACATTTACATTTGGGATGTGGTTGAGTGCTCTGATCAAGAGCTGGGGCAGAAAGAAAGGATGAGACAGTGGAGAAAGGAGGAGGAGGGGAGAGGAAAGTATGAATGGAATGACTTGGCTGTATGTGGATTTAGATGTAGGATAGCCAGAAAGAACGTGATAGATGATTGACAGGGAGGGAGGGGAAGGGAGAGGAAGGAGGAGAAAGAATATGGAAGAATGCTGTAGGTATAAAGAAACAAGAGTGAAAGAGTCAAGAGGTATGTCAACATATGGTTTAAAAAAATGGCAGGTGTAGCTACGTGTCTGGTACATAAGGGTAACTTCAAAGGCATCTGCTTTGTAAATTGTGGGTCGGCGAGTGGAAAAGAGAGCATTACAAAAGGTAGGTGTTCCTCTCCTTGACATCAACAGGGGATTGTGAGATGTGTTTTCCTCCATCTTTTGATTACTCTATGAACTTGTTTCATTTCAGTGATGGTCAATGTCTCCACTATATGTCTAAACCATAAGCTTAGATTTCAAGCTACTGGAGCCACAGACCATGAAAGGTGAATCCACAAGATTAGAATTTCATCATAAAATCAAAGAATCTTAGAATTGCAAGACCCCACTCCATGCACTAAACTCTTCAAAAGCACATTTGGCAGATGGTTATCCAGGTCCAATATACCCCTCTCTATTGTCAGAGTTCACAAAAAATCAGACCCCCTCTATTGGATACCTCTAAAAGCCAATATAACAATTTCTCATTCTTGTGTTGAGCTAAATTTTGTCTTCTGGTAACTTTCACGCACTGGACCTAATGTCACCAGCCAAAGCCACTGAGAAATGAGAGTTCCCATTTCTTCATGACAGAACTTCAAACCCCAGCTAGACATACATAGTCCCTTAAATTGTTCTTCATTTTGATGGTTTCAGACCCTTCCCCATTTTGAATGACCTCTTCTGGGAAGAACATAATTGCTATTGCTTTCTTCAATCATAATGCTCAGAACAAAACAGTGGCCAATTCATAACAACAAGATAGAATAAGGTACTAAAGCTTGCCCACCCATCCCAACACATACTTCAAAGACTTGAAATGTTAAATGAAATGTAACCTAAAGGTGATATGTGACACAGTCAAGCTCAAACACACAGCCATGCCTGTAACAAAGAGAAGTATTACATCTGTGATAGTGAGGTCACGGAGCGGTAGCTCATGGATGTTTTGGTTATGCCTCGATGCTGGGGGCTGGCTTTGAATTGCTCATGAGATGTGGAGCTTTGCAAAAGCTCTTAATTCTGCATTAAGCTGGGTCCTCTACCAGGTGTAAAGTCTATGACAAAGGGGCAAGAAAAGTTTGCACACTGGCCCTGGAAGTGATAAGAAAACTTGCTAGGGCTTTGAGTAAAATGAAAAAGAAAAATTATCCTGGAGAAATTAAAACCTAAGCCCTGTGATATACACTGGTTTGAGGCCTCAATATTTTGTTATCTGCACAGAGTGTGTGAACCACATGCTGAGAAATTAACACAAGGACTGGTTTAGTGCCATTGACTTTCCTAGAGCCTTAGCAGAAGCAAATGCAAAAGAGTTTTGCATAGACTTTTCCCACAATCTAGGTCAGATGGGATTGTGGTAGGGAAAAAAATTTTAAAACATGAAAAAACCATCTGTGAAGATGAACTCACAAAAAGTAAATTTACATTTGTAAAAGAGCAGACACAATAACAAAATTCAAATGCCAACAATTAAAGATAATAAAATAATATGAAAGATAAAATAAGTATGCTCAAAATGTTTAATGAGCTAGAAGAAGGAATAGAAACCATAATGAAAATAGGACAGTATGATAAAAATAATAGCAAGATTTTAAAAAATCAAATTATAGAAAACTGAGTAGTTAGTCTCTACTATTAAGTGAGTGGACAAGTTAAATAGCAAAACAAAGACAGTGAAGGTAGTTAGTGAAGTCAAAATAGCTCTTAAGAAATTACCTCAAAATGCACTGAGAGATAAAAAGAAGGGAAGTATAAAAATGAGCTAAAGAGATATAAAGTAGAGAATAAGACTCTCCAGCACAAATATAAGTGAAAGTCTAGAAGAGAATAGTAAAGATAATGGAGAAACACCCATCAAAAAGGTAAATGAGAGTATCCCAAAACTAAAGAAAAAAGTACAAGGGCTTTATTTAAAGAAGCACAATTATATCTGAGTTGATAAATAAAAACAGTTTGTGATCATTACAAACTGCTACTATGACCATATCTCTTGGGTGTACATAGGTGTCTGTCTGTCTGTCTGTCTGTCTGTCTGTATATGTACGTATGTATGTATGTACTCAGGAGTAGAATTGCTAGGTTAGATCTAGACCTGGATTGCTGTTTGATATGCATAGTGCCTATTTCAATATACTGTGCACAGTAGGTATTCATCCACTGTGGATTTGCAGCTGTGGTGTGGGAATCTTTGAATCTAATTTTTAGATTCTCTGCCTCTGCTATAGGAATATAGCATAAGGTACACGACTCTTTCTTGTTTAACTGTAGGATGTATGAAGAGTATGTCCACAAGTCTGCAGTTCCCAGGCTTCTATTGTCTCCATCAATGCTTGCTATTTTCACTGTTGTTACCTTGAATACTGTATAATGGAATAATGAGGTTTAACTCTTATTTCCCCTTTCCATTCTCTGTCTCTGCTTTCTCTCTTCTCTTCTCTTCTCTTCTCTTCTCTTCTCTTCTCTTCTCTTCTCTTCTCTTCTCTTCTCTTCTCTTCTCTCTCTCTCACACACACACATACAACACACACCGCACACGCACACGCACATACAAACTACACACTCACACTCTTACTATTTATATATGTCTTAGGTTTGACTCACTGCAGAGGAGGCTTCCCAAGCGTCTTTGGGGCTGAAGCTCCTGGCTCTCCCTCACTCTAACCCACTCTCTCCATTTTGGGTTCCACCCAGCAGCATATTCCCTGGGCATAATATGAGGGAAGATGTGTAGTACAGTGCAAAGAACATGATATTTGTGAAGAAGACACTTGAATTATAGTCTTAAGTCAATACTTACAAGCTGGTGGAAGTTATCTAAAATTTCTGTATTTATTTTTTTTCCCAGCAATAAAATGTGGGTTAATACTATTTATCTTCATTTTTTTTCGAAAAATATATTGCAATGCATAAACTGTGCCAAGGACCGTTCTAGGTGTAAAGACAGCAGTGAACAAAACCAGTAAGATACCATGTGGGGTCTCTATTGGGATTAAATAAATCAATGGCTGTATAGTGCTTAGAATAATTGCAGAGGTCGAAAGTGTGATTGGCAATTTTCTTGCTTAACAAATGTTTATTGACCACTTACTAATGTTCTAGTCAGTGGTGTTGCCACTGAGGATATAGTATTGAGTAAGACCAGAGGCAAAAGATCAGAAAATAAACGAGTCAGTTAATTTCATATAGTTATATGTGTGTATGATTCACATAAATCAGTAAGAACAAAACAAAAATACTCTGGAAATCAACAGGAAAGTTTTATTTCAGAAGCTTAAATGAAGCCAGTCAACTGAACAGTAATGCTAGAGGTAAAAAAGAATCAAAAAGTAATGATGGGAGTAAAAAGAGAACTTAAGCAGATCAACAAATGATGATCAGAACCAATGCAAGATCTGCCAGATCCAGAATACAATGCAAAGACAGGAGACTTAGAAGCCAGCTGGCTAATCAGCAGTAAGCAGGTGCCATTGTTATTCTCAGGGGGAAGGCAGGTCGGGGGAGACGGTAATATATTGGCAAAGCCTTCATGATATGTGGGCTTCAGATAGTATAAGGATTCTATAACCAATGATATCTGTGGCTTTTTTTTTAGCTAAATCATCTGTGATTCTTTGTTTCTAGTCCAACCTCTCTCCCATTCAAGAAATTCCAACTCTACCTGTGATGAACTAGGATTATAGACTCCCAAGGTTAAAGGAAACCACGCAAGGCGTATCACTTCAGTTGCTCCTCAGAATAGGCAGTAGGACCTCAGAAAGCAGCCCCAAGAAAAGGAGGTCTGCTGGAATAGGAGTTAGAAGATCAAAATTCTAGTGTCAACCCAAGTCATTACCATACTTTGGCTCAGAGGGTTGTATGTTCTCTCTTGGATTTGATTTCCTCATTTACAAATAAAGGATAACGATCCCTATCTCTCACAGTCCTTATGGGTATTAAACAAAATGCCATGTGTGAAAGGTCTTTGAAAACCAAAAATGATCTAGCAGTGAAAGGCATGATTAACCTAGCGGCATGAACCACAGGCAACTCCTGGGCAAAGTGGAAAGTATTATGGCTGACTTCTTCGCACCTAGGGGTCATTGTGAAGCCTTGGGGAAATCACCACTAGTCTGTGCTGTGGTCTCCTGACCCCTAATATGTGGCTGTTAGTCTTACTCTAAAAGGTTGTTGGGTGATTTAAGGAGTCTCTCCCCAGGAGAAAGCCGTGAAAGTTGTAATAGCGAAAGAGTATCTGAGTCAACTGACTGTTGTGTATCTCCAGATAACTCCAACTTCTGCAGGTTATATGATGCCTGGCTTTTTGTTGATAAAAAACAATTCTTCAAGTCTGGAAGGATGTTAGCACTTGAAAATTTTAACATGCAGATAAACTACACAGAGCTCTTCAAGTTTTTAAAGAGAGGGTGACAATTTGAAGAAAGTTAGATGTACCATGATCCATATAACCATGTTTCTTTTAACTTCCATCCTCACAGCTCCCCTCTGATCTAGTCCTTTACCCACTATTTGGGCAATTTTGTGTCTCAATCACATAACCCCTTATTTATAGCAACAGTAATTTTTCTCTGTCATCTTAAACTGTTTTGGGGCAACACTAGCATAATAATATAGGCTAGGTAAGGGTTATCTGCAAGATCCAGAAAAGAGTGAGAGGCAGAGCCTGTTCTACGTCTCAACTACAGTTGAGTTTGAGAGGTTGGAAGCGTTAATGTTGGCAAAATGGAAGGAACCAGAGTAGGGAGACATGATCCTTGAATTCTGGCAGCTCTCCAGTTGATTGAGAAGATACAGACACAGGAGAGAGAGACATGAACATTTCTATAATTACAAGCTCTGATAGGTGCTGGGGGAATAGGTTCACAAAGCTCGCTACTATTAAGAAGTGGAGGTAGAGGCTGACCTAGTTCTGCCTTTGCTCACAGAGTCTCGAAGGTCTAGGAAGACTCCCCCGAGAAATTACTTTTGAGCTTAGATATGAGTAGGAAATAACTAGGCACTGGATGAGGGTGAGGGGAGGAGAGGCCAGAGCTTTCCAAGCAGAAAAACTGCTTGTATAAAGTCCTTGAGCAGGAAGAAGCTTTGCATAGTAGAGTAACTGAAAGCATATCAGCAAGGCAAGTTACAGAGCAAGTGAAACTAGGGTGAGGGATGGTGTTAGAGGGTAGACCAAGGTCAGACTGTATAATCTTAGGCCATGCCAATGATTATGGTCTCTACCCTAAGAAAGCTATGTCAGGAAACTGGGCAAAAGGTTAGGGGGTGGAGGAGGTGGACATGTAGAAAGGGCACACGTTCAAGAGGTTTTCGAACAGTAATACTGTGAAGAGTTGCTGATGGATTGGATAAAAGGAATGAGGAGAGGGAGATGCCAGGCTGCTGCCCAGGTTCTGTCTTGCCAAACAGGGGGCTTTCCTCGCCATGATCCGAGATTCTGACCACTATGTCTCCTCGCTCTTATTTTCAGTGGGGTCAGTGGGGAGCTGGACGTCCATGTACTACGCTCTGGAATCTTGTCTCTGTTCCTTAACACAGAGGCTCTTGTTTGGAGAGTGAATGAGTGGGGAGCCAGAGGAGACAATAAGCAGGCAGACAGGCCAGGTAGGAGGGTGAGAAATGGGCCCTGGGGATGGGGTGGGAGAGAGCAGGGACAATGACAGAGGGGAAAAGGCTGTGGAACACAGATAAAAGATCCTTGGGATGTGAAAGCCCTATATCTGAGCTAACCCAGTCCAATCCTCTCAGTGTACAACTGAGAAAATTGGTTTTAATGTTTGCATTTTATTATAAATGTGGTACTTACACTTGTAGAAATTTTAGAAGAATACAGTGGAAAGCAAAATAAAATCACCCCTAGTCTTCCACCTAGACTTCCACTACTGAGTCACTTTTCTCCTAGTTTCCATCTTGAAAACGAGCCAGGGCTATCAGGCCAGAGAACGTGCCCGTCCCAGCCACCGCTCCCCGGCTCCGGGGGGCAGCGTGGGGAGCACCTGAGCCAGAAGGCACTACCTCCTCTGCCATCAGTTCTGTTTTCTTCCCTCCTTACGCTTCCCTCTCCTTGGCCTCTCACTATGCCCCTCATTCTCCATTCTCTCCCAGTCAGGCAAAGGAATTCCCGCTCTGCTGCCTCCAGATCTCTTCCTCCGCCAACAGCAGCTGGATGCACAGGGACTGGTTACATGCAACTGGGAGAGCTGCAGGCCAACGCTTGGAGCAATGACTCGGACACCACCCTTCCTGAAGCCTGAGTCCCAGGGCAAATTAAGTGAGCAACAGTGGAGAAGTGGCAGCATATATTCGGGTTTATCTAAGCAGCTTCACCAGGGACATGCAGGAATTCATCAAAATGCTGCGCATAGACAGTGAGCTGAGGGATGGATCCTGGACAGCTGCCCAGGGGGAAATAGTGAACGCAGAAGCCCAGCTGGGAGACTCTGGCCCCAACTGATGGATTCTCTGCTCTCTCCACCCTCTTCCGATTTCTACCTCTGCCAGAGAGGTCCCAGCCTCTGACTCCTCAAAATACTTCCTTCTGTTTCTCCTGCTCTGGGTCACCCACTCTCACGTCCCTGAACTCTGGGTAGTAGAACCTCACACCAATGTCTTCCTGATGCCTTCTAATCTGTTAACCCTTCTTTGATCTCTCTCTATTTCTCCTCTCCTCTGATCCATTTGAGCTCCAGGTGTCTGCTGGTTGTGAGTTGCACCCTGGGAGCACATTTAAAAGCTTCCACGCAGCATTTCAAGGAAGAGATGTCCTGACTTTCTATGGAACTTCTTTGGTGCCAGCCCCAGGTTCCCCACATTGGTAGAGATGGCCAGCAAAATGCTCAGCCAGGACCAAGGGACCAGGGAAACAGTGCAGCGGCTTCTCAATGACACCTGTCCCCAATTTGTCAGAGGCCTCTTGAGGCAGGACAGCCAGAACTGGAGAAGCAAGTTCAGCCCTCCTGTCTCAGCCCCTGCTTTCCACTCCGGGGCTCCATCTGGGTTTATCTATTCCCGGGTTCACATCTCTGAGCATCAGGGGAAGAGAGGATAGATAAAGCATGAGGGCATTTACTCATTTCACAGACATTAACTGAGGATCCTTTGGGTTCCATGAATTCAATCAAACTGGGGTCAAACAGGATCTCTGCTTGAGGAGGAGGATGAGAAGACATTAACAATTAAAGCAATGCATAAAACATGATAGATACGTTACAGTGAAGCACAGCGTGCTATAGGCATATAGAAAGGAACATTTACAGGAGACTGGTTCAGAGAAGGCTCTCCTGGAGAAGCTAACACAAATGGATTGAAGTTATGAGAGACTTCATCTCCAGAGGTGGAAATGTGGGACACATGAGCCTGCTGTGAGGCTTGGACCTCATAGTCATCACTTTACGTGCCCCATTTCCTTGTTGGATACAGTGAAGCGGGAGGCCTGTCTGTCCAGTGGCCCCTTCTGGGCCTGGCCATCTGCTCCTGGTGTGCCATGTCTCAGGATCCTACCCAAAGCCTCTGTGGGTGATGTGGATGTGGGGTGAGCAGGAGCAGCTGGACACTTGGCAAGGTGATGTCCTGCCCAGTGCTGACGGGACATGGGATCCCAAGTAGCCCTGGACGTGTTGCCTGGGGAGGCAGCTGGCCTGAAATGCCAGTGAAGCACAGCAGCCTAGGAGGCCAGGATATCATTCTCTGCTGGGGTGAGAAAGATCTGGGGCCCAGCTGGGAATGGGAGGGAAGGTCTGAAGCATAGAAGGAGGTTCTGAGGAAGGGGTGGGAGTAGCAAAAGCAGAATAGAGGAGTTAAGGAGATGAGGGCTCAACCAGGAAGGATAGAGCAGAGGATTCCAGATACAGGAAAGAGGAAAATAAAGATCTGAACTCAAAAAGCATTGAGAATGTTCCATATGCAAGAAAGATGAGACTAAAAAACTCACAGAGCCAGAAGTAGGTGACTGATGAAGAATCCGAGGAGGATTCATTCCTCAGGAGAGGGAACCGGGGGCATTAGAAGGCAGGATAACACAGATGGCTGTGGTTAACTGACTGCTTCCTGTTTGTGAGTTGAGCACTCTGCACATGGCATGTCATCTAATCACTGCAACTCTCCTTTGAAGGAAGTGCTATTATTCTCACTTTATAGACGAGAAATTGAAGCTTAGCTAGGTCAAGTTGACTGCCCAGAGTCTCATCGTTACAAAGAGGAAGAACTGGATTTAGACAGAGGTCTGCCTAGCTGCAGGACTATTGCATATAGCATATGCTGAAGTGAACCAAATTACAGGTACCCAGACCCTAAGAAAAGCCGGGGCATCTAGACTTTAGGAGAATAGAAGTGGGCACTTTAAATGGGGTGTAATTCATGAGCTCTAGGCCAGGAAGCTGAACTTGGGCCTTTGACATTCCAAAAAAACCACCAGAAGGGCCAGCAAGCCATTTATTACTCATAATACAAGGAGGCTTCAGCACTTGGTTGGTTGGAGCTGCAGGAAAACGCAGCTGGCCAAGGGCAGGCATCGTGTTATATGTGAGCAGAGGGGAGGGGAATTGCTTCATTTCGGGGAACAAGGGTTTTCTCTGCAGAGGTGTGCTGCCTAGCTAGTGCTGGGGAAGACCAGACCAGCCATGTCCTCAGGGGAAGCAGGGAGATAATTTCCATGGGAAGGGCCAAAGGGGCAGATAGTGCTCATGGGAGCAACTGGAAGTGTCCTTGGGGGCAAACACAGCCTGGGGAATGCTTTTTTCATTGTCCTTCTTAAGGCTGCTGATCCAAGCTGTCCTCTTTGCCTCCGGTGTGGTGAAGGGGCTATGTTTGAATCGACTCCACAGGGAGAAAAAATAAGCACCTGGCACTCTCACATGTGCTTAGAGAAGGCGAACTGAATTAGGAGTTATTCTGGGCTGAGAAATCACCTGTGTTTCCAAGATGGGAGACATATATCCATGGGCTTGATTATTGGTGTCACTGGCATCCCTCCTTCTGATAGGTTGAAGCTTAAGCTTCTGGTTTAAGAAATGCAGGTACGTCTTCCTTTTCCATCTCCTCCTTTCTTCAAACTTTCTCCCCATTTCTTTTCCCTTCCATCCCCTCTCCCACTTTTCCTTAGTGGCCTCTCCCTTTCTGTTCTCTCACAGCTCCTATCAAGATATCCTGTGACTATCCTCACCCACCTACTAGAACTCAGGATCTCGAGTTCCCAAGACTTCAGTGCTCAGGAATCGAGGGTTAAAGAGAGGTGCCTTGAAAAAGCAGAGAACAATCATAAAGCAGCTCTCTTCACACCTCTTTAATATTTTTTTAAGAGGATTTAAATTCTTTTTTAGGAGCTGAGGTGTAAGGGCATGTGTGGTTAGAATGTTGGGATCTGCAATGAACTGGAGAGCAATCGCTCTGTCCAAAGGAAGCAGGCCTATTCAGTTGCTTGTTGTCAAGTATGCAATAAGACCCTGGCTTGGTTGTGACCTACATTTTTCAAGAAAAGTAGAAGTCTGGACTTTTATGTGAACATACTTGATAGTAAAATTTGACTTAAGATACACCTGTGCTAGCTGACGACAACGTGGGGGCTCCCAGTTTGTGTCTCTTTTATAAGAAGTTTGTTCTGAATGCCATATTGGTAGTTTTAGATTATGGTTTCTATTGTGAATTTGGATTTATAAAGAGGCACATTTCTCTTTAAAAGGAAGGTGTAAGAAACAGGTGTCTTAAGCTTTTATTTGGTATAACTTGATTAACAGAAATAATAGTGAGTGCGTATTATGTAGGAAAAAAACTCCTCCGAGTAGGGATATTTCTCTCAAATGGGCAGTCATTTTATTCAGACTGGAAGAAGATAGTCATGAAGATGTCCCCCCAAAACAGTCTCTCTTACTTATAGCTATTACACAAGACAATGCACAGAAACAACTCACACTGGGCAGGTGTGAGCTGTAGGGATGCCGGCTTCGCCATCTTCTCTATTAGCTTAGGAAGGAGAGAGCAGGAAGCTTAGAGGGGCAGCAGACCTCCTGATACAGGACATAAGGAGCCAAATTAAAATCATCTGTTAGCTATCAAGGATGTAGTCTCTTGGCACTAAAAGCCTTGGGGATGGGACCCCGTCTCCTGTGTTTTAACAAACTCTCCGGTAATTTTGATATTCAGCTGTAGTTAGAGAACCACTGTTCTTTGGCATTGTGTAATGTTACGCAATAAATTTCTCAGAATGCTAAGTGAAAATATTGCCTTGGGGTTAGCCAGGAAAGGCTTCCTGGAAGGAAGGGGGTTTGAAGCAGAACTTAGAGAGGCAGTAAGTTGAACCAGCAAGTGCACTGGATCAGGATACTGGACTCAGTATCTTGAGTAGCCTCTGACTCAGGTTTCTCCTTTGCTAGATAGGGGTAATAATCTGTCTTGATTACACTACAGATTGAAAATTTGTATTCCCCCTCCCTGCCCAAATTTACCTGTTGAAAATCTGATGCTCAAGATGATGGGGCCTTTGGGATGTGATTAGGAGGTGGGGCCTTTGGGAAGTGATTAGGCCATCAGGCTTGAGCTCTCATGAAGAGATCTGTGCCCTTATAAAAGAGTCCCCTTCCCTGCAATGAGGACACACTGGGAGTGCCATCTGGGTACCAGAAAGTGGACCTTAGCCAGACACTGAATCTTCTGGTTCCTGATCTTAGACTTTTCTGCCTCCAAAATGTGAGAAATAAATTTCGATTGTTTATAAGCCACCCAGTATTTTGTTATAGCAGCCCAAATGGGCAAAGACAAATTTTCTCACAAACTTATTGTGGGGAGCAAATGTGTACAAATGTGTGGCAATCTACAATGCCTTCAAAAATGTGCGGCCTGATACTAGTTTTCGTACCACACTGCCCTCAGGCAATGCTGTTCAGCTTAACTTCCTTAAACAGTATCAAATTTGTGAACGGATCCCACTGGCCTTAGGGTATGTGTGTTAAAGTTCCTTCTGAAATATTTTTGGAAATGCTTCAGCATAAATTTACAGCATTGATTTATTTGGAAACTAAAGGGCTCTCTTTCCAGGAAATTCTGTTTTCTTCCTTCAAATACTCAGTTCAAATCATCTGAGAAAGTTCAGAAAATTCATTTAGAATGTATTAATATTCTCTTTATGAATATTGTGTTTCTTATTGAGCGCTGTGCTGATAGTCACTTAATTGCCACTCAGCTTCAAATTCATCCTTCATTATATCTTTAGTGATAATGGATGGAATTCCTCATCGTTTCTCATATAAAGTGAGCACACTGTTAAGCTTTTTCAGTGGAGGGCCCTGGAAGGAGGAAGGGGTCCTACTGCAGTTTCCAGCTACTGCCTGGTGGGTCAGAAGTCATGATGTGGAGTGCTGCCCTAGCTATATGCCCAGAGCTCTTGGACACTTGCTGACCTTGAAGCTTCATCCTGGCAATGACCTTCCCATGGCCTTCTTGATATGGAAACTGGTGATCCGAAGGCTTCCTGCCCCTCCCAGTGCCCCATCTCCTCTATAGACCCTCGCCTGCTGCCTGGAGGTTTCCACTGAGCCTCACTCTCTCTGCCAGCCCCTGCCTAAGGTCTGGAGGGTTGCTCCAGCTTGCCCAGTGACTTCACACCAGTTCTTACCTGGACAAACTAGAGAACTCTGCTTCCCAAGGGGCTAAACTCTACCTTCTGCAATGAGGTCTGCCCTCTAGTCTTGTGAGGAAGGGTTACCCTTTCAAGTTTATTCTTCCCTGGTCTTCCCCCTTCAACCGTCGAGTTCCATGGAGAGTTTTCTTATATCTTATAGTTATTTTCCCATTATAGTTTAATAATTCATCCTTCTCTGTTTAGCTCACCCCATGATTTTTATTTCCTGATTGGACTCGGGAGGATATGCATAGTGCCTACTTTTCACTGTGTATAGGAATCTGAACTTTCAAAAGCCCTTATTTGAATCTGTTTTTGCTCATCAGTCTATGGCATAGAGTCCATCCACTTTCATGTGTGGTGTAGCTCTTTTTCCAAGAGCTTAGTTTTGATGTTTTTCTTTGCCCAAGCCATCCTCAGGAGTTGTTACCTGCCTCACTTTTAATGCATCTGCTCCTCTTAGTCACTGGGGCCTCTGTTTATTTAGGGTGTTTAGGGTATAAATGAGAGGGGTGCTGTTAAAAGTTAAGATAGGACCAGTGAAAACTGGGACTAGCTCAGACTTTTTGTTGATTATTTTCCATTTGTGCTTTGCAGTGGACTTCCCCCTGGGCCTGGCCCCTATTCTCAGGCCACACATATCAACACATCCCTCACTTTCAGCATGGTTCTTGTTCTGAGATCTGACAGTGGGAAGGCTTTGCCCTCTTCAACTTCTCTTACTTAACTATGTGCTGAGTCCTGGCAAGACTTGTAGTTTTCTTCTTTTGCTGATCTTATTGAACCATCCCAATGGGGGAGCACTTCCTCATTTTTCCTCCTTTTCACCTTGCAGATAAACCATCTTGGCTATTTTCTTGTGAAAATTAGGATGATCAAATAAAATTCTACACCTTTCCTCCTTCATGGCTCAGAGTTGAATTTATGCTCATCTCCACCTTCAGAAGATTTTTCTACCTTTGCCAAGCACAACTTTCCCCCTTTTCATTTGAGCTTTTCTGGCATAGTTTTGGAGCTTATGCCCACTATCTCACCAACCACAGTCTCCTTACCTTTGACATCCTAGTGTTCCCAGATAGGCCATGAAGTCTGAAAATGAAAAGAAAACCAGAAACCAACCAAACAAAAAAAAACCACCCCCAAACCTTTACCAAACTATGTTTCCCTTTTGAGGCACAATACTGTTTTCCCCCTTCACTGAAAAACTTCTCCCACACCTGATGGGTTCATCGGCTTGTTGTTTCCTCACCATGTACACTCTCCTGTCATATGTTTTCTGCACCCTGACTCTTCTGTAACTTTTTCTGTTTAAGGCCCTTCTTACCTCTTCCTTATGCTGTGGCAGGACCTTTTCTTTAACCAGTCCATCCCACACAACCTTGCTGTATTAATCTTCCTAAACACAAATGTCATTTCCTTTCATGACTCTTCCCTGCCTCTCATTCGCCTGACTGAAAACGGCCAGGATCCTTAGTAGGCATTTGCAATAATTATGCTCCACTGACAAGATATCTTCGACTTTTTAAAATTTTCTTGTTAATCTTGCATTATGGCATCTTACCCTTCTTCAAGATTTAGCTTTAATGAAACTTGTCTGAATGATCAAGAACTAATATATTTCTGGAGGTTTCTGATAAAGATAGTGGAGCAGGTAAACACTGCTCACCTCCACTCACAACCACATCAAAATTCCAGCTAAACTACAGAACAACCATCAATGAGAAGCACCTGAAGTCTAACCGAAGCACTACAACTAAGGACATAGAAAAGAAGCCACCTTGAGACTGGTAGGAGGGGCAGAGACATGGAAGGGACTGGTCCGACACACACGTGTAGAGGTTAAAAATCAGGAGAGATATCTCAGCTGCGTAGTCCCCCATGAGGAGTGCAGTGCCCAGCCCCACAGCAGGCTCCCTGCCCAGGGTTCCAGTACTGCGAAGAGAAGTCCCCATAACTTCTGGCTGTGAAAATCAGGAGAGATTGTGGCTGAGTGAGAGGTGGGTTTTTGGAGTCCCAGGCATTTCTTTTAAAGGGCCCATGCTTGGACTTACTCACTGACAGACTCACTTGCTCTAAGCTCCAGCACTGAGGCAGCAAGTTGAAAGGTGCAGGACATACGAGGAGGAAATGAGTTATTGGCTTCATTGTGAGGGCTGGAGGGTCCTCTTTCTCACAGACAGAAGTGCTAGCATAACCCTTTGTTCCTTTATTGAGCCCTCCCCTTTCCTGGTATACCATATTTGAGTCTCCAACAACCTTGCTAACACGGTTCATTGGCCCTGGTCATTCTCTGAAACCCAGCCAGCGAACGTGCACCCAAGTCACTTGCAATGGCTTTTCCATACAAATGGCCTGTGTAGGCTCATGCTGTGTACTTTACTAAAATCTCTCAAAGCTCTACAAACCACAAACATGCATCATTTTGCTGGCTTACCACATACCTCTTGCTGAGTAGGAGTTGCCAAGTCTGGCACTAACAGCAGCCAGCTTCAGTTTGCAGTTTGGTCTCTGAAGGCACCTCCAAGCTCAGCGAGGTTGGCAGCCATCTGGAACTCCTTGGTGATTTTTGCCAGGTGGCCCTGGGCAGGGCACAGGCCACAGCCGAACTTGTCCAGCAGTAGGGCCCTCCCAGGAGATTCCGGGCCGGGCACACCTGGTGGCTGGCTTTAGACAAAGCCAGAGCACTACCTGGGGCTGCAACCAAGGAACATACACCAAAAGGGCAGACTGGGTCAACACCAAAGCCCTTGTAAATTCTATTGAGACTCGTTTTCGGTCCAGTATGTAGTCCATGTTGGTGAATGTTCCATGTACACTCAGAAGAATATGTATTCTGCTGGTGTTGAGCAGTCTAGTCTGAAAATGCCAATCGGATTGTTTGTTCATAGCGTTCCTTTTTTTTTTTTTTTGAGGATTATATCGGCAATTTACTTGTTTTTTATTAAAATTATTGGGGTGACATTGATTAATAAAATCAAATAAATTTCAAGTGTACAATTCAACAATATGTCATCTGCATATTGCATTGTGTGTTCACCACCTAAAGTTAAATTTTCTTCCATCACTGAATATTTAATGCCTTTTACCCCGTCTACATCTCTTTCTCCCCTTCTCTTTGGTAACGACTAATCCACTGTTTGCCATATTTGTTTGTTGCTTTCAGTTTTACATCCCACATATGAGTGAAATCATATGGCTTTCAGCTTTTTCTGCCTTAATGTGCTTAGCGTGATTGTTTCAAGATACATCCATGTTATCGCAAATGGCAGTTTTTCATCTTATCTTATCGATTAGTAATAGTCCATTGTATTTATGCACCACATCTTCTTTATCCAATTATCTTTCTTGGAATACTTTGGTTGCTTTCATATCTGGCCACTGTGAAAAATGCTGCTATGAACATTGAAGGGCATTTATCTTTGTGGGTGAATGTTTTCAAGTTTTTGGGTAAATACTCAGAAGAGGGATTGCTGGGTCATATGGTAATTCTATTCTTAATTTTTTTGAGGAACCTCAATAGTGTTTTCCACGGTGGCTGTAACCAATTTTTTATGGGGCAGAGATGTCAAATCTTCTTGCACAGGAAATTTCCAAGTAACTTTAATTCCAAGTAATCAATATGCCATTGTAGAATATCTTAGGGTAACTGTCCAGGCTCTGACA
Organism: Eonycteris spelaea; assembly: GCA_003508835.1. NCBI lineage: Eukaryota > Metazoa > Chordata > Mammalia > Chiroptera > Pteropodidae > Eonycteris > Eonycteris spelaea. Next base: position 25,979 of record PUFA01001387.1, read on the forward strand.
AAGAGAATAATTTAAATTCACGTGAAATAATATGAAACAACATTAAGTCACAGATGGCATATAAATCTGATAACACCCCACATTCTTTCCCAAAATTTTGCAAAATTTTTATTCTTGGTCATCATCTCCAAAAAATAGCTATAGTTTTAATATATGGGCTTCCGTTATTACTTGGCAAACTTTCGGATCCTCTAGAGGCTTCAATTTAGGTGTTGTTAGGCAGATCAAAGCAGACTTTAGTGTAAGGTTAATTTTGACCCAGCACTTTAAGTAACACCCTTCTAAGGACTTCTAAGGATTCTACTTGCAGGGTAGAGGAGGACCTTCTGCAGATCCCTGGAGCTTTCTGTGTAGTTGTCGCTTCTCTGGTCCTCTGTCTTGTGACTATAACCACTGTGGCCTGTCTTAAACCCTGACTGTACTGTCAACTCAGAGGGACTGCCATACTCCACATATGTTCCCCTTCCTGGGCTACAGTTTAGAAATTCACTTCAAGCAGTACGTTGCTGGGAAAGATAATCGACTCACCTTGTTTATTTCCACTTTCTCAGAGATCACTGACTTGTGCTGCCTGATGTCCAATGTCTGAAAATGGTTTCATATGGATTGTTATCTTTTTTTAAAATTGTGTCAAGCCACAGGGTAAATCTGGTCTTTGAGAAGAGGTCCAGTCATGTGACCTGTGGAAGGCAGAAATGAAGTGAGGAACATTTTCCTAGTATATTTTCTTCACTGCCAAATAGAGTTGTGGATATGTGAGATTTTTCTGCATCTGCCTTCCAGTTTCCATGCTCCAGAACTCTGTGTATTCAGAGGCAGTGGTAGTAGAAGCTTTCTGACCCTCGTATGCAGGCCCATCTGTGATTTGGTTTAAATTCAATAAACCTCTTCCTCCCTGTCACCACTGTGATTCAGTTGTGAAGTATCTTGTGTATTAATCATGTTTTTGTTTTCTATATTCAATGATGCTATGACATCTTGAAGACCTTACCGGGCAGGGATAGGCTGTTCCTCCTAGGGCTAGCTAATTCCTAGAGATAGCAATGTCCTGTGAGCATGTCTTTCATATGCAGATAAACCAATCCAAATCCCATATTTCCAGCCACCTCTATGATCTATCTCTCACCCTCCAAACCAATATTTTCCCTACCCTTACCTCTAGGACCAGGTGCCAAACAACTGGAGACCGCCTTATAGCTCATAGCTCACTAAAATTAGTCAAACCACCAAGCCCTGAACTGTGTGTGTCTTACCCTTCCTTGCCTTTCCTGTGGAAAGCACCACAGCAGCCTCTGTCCTTGCTTTCCCTTCACTTCTGCCTCCTGCCTGACCTTAGAACTGTCTCATAGGTCCCTGCATGGCATGGTGTGCCCCTTCTTTTGAGAACTGTAAATAATAAGCTCTTCTTTCTAAGGCAGTTGTCACCATGTCTGTCACTTTACCATACCTGATTAAATGAAATCCTGGTAGAAATGAAGGCATCCTGGGAGTCATTTCTGCAGTTCTTAGCATAGACTCTTCTCTATTCTTTTCAACAATGTTGTTGTACTCTATTGCCTGTATTAGATATCTTATTGCATAAAATACTCATGTTGTTTTCTCTTTCTTCACTAACTTACCTGCAGCTACATGAGGGAGACTCTCATGAAAAATTGTCCCATTGTTCAGAGCTGTAACCCATAGTAATATTAAAACTTAAAGTATAAATGCTTAATACTGAGTGAAGGGGACTGAATCTTGCCATAGAATGGAGGACATAAAAGAGCAGCATCATTTAACCCAAGAAAGGCTGAAAGGCCGTGGACTCAGAACTCTGTGCATACTGAGGCCCGGTTACCTGGATCCTCTGCATGCCAACTATGGTCCTCCCATGTGGGCTTGGATACCACTGCCCTGCTGTAACTCAGACTGTCCATGGAGCATCAAATAGAAGAGTGGCTGGGGATACAGCTGATTATGGGGCCATATAATTATTTTTCAAATTCAAAAATAATTTAAAAAGATGTGGCAGGTGAACTTAGACCACAGGGTGTAGTTTGCTATCCTTTGACATAGTGTCCGTTTGGCAGTTGTAGCTTCCAGTGCAGGATTATCTTAAATATAAAGAGAATAAAGAACACTTCTCATTATACCTGTTTTTGATAGAAATTCCTCAAATTTTAAAATTACTCTCTGCTATAATATTTGAATGGTAGAATCAGGGGACTGAGTCTCCTTGAGGTGGGATGCAGATGGACTTGTGAGCCGATCTTATCTATTTTGATATTCACAATTAGATCAGAATTTGTATTTATTCTATTTTACTGGGAAAGAAAACTCAGTCAAATTAGATTTAGAAAATTTTGAGAATAATGTTGAAAGGATAAATCATGCTTTATAGAAGAATGTTATTGAAAAAAGTCTCTTTAGGAACAACTGATAATGTCATAATAAAACTAATTTTTAAAGATTTCATTAAGATAGTTGACTTGAATGCCCTTCAATATACTTTTAATGTTTTTCTCTATTGATACTCTCTGAAGTTAAATGAGAACATGAAGCTGCTTGCAGCCTGCATTTCCCTTTTTGCTTCCAAGTATTCTTTATTTCATACTTCATACTATGCACAAACAACAGAAGTTCTAAATCCCATACACATGGCAATTCTCATTCATGACTCCTGTGATACCTTATTATTCTTTTATTGTGGATTTATTTATTTACTTGTCAGACATCAGTTACGGAGGTTTGAATTAATTATAGTCCTCAGCTCGTGGCATACATATTAGCATCTTTGGTCTAGGCAAGGACTTTTTTTGTTTAACTTATTTGTTTATTGCCTTTGTCCTCATTACCAACTCCCATTCCCAATTTTATACTTAGACAACCATTTAAAAATGTTAATGGATAACTTTTTGGTTATTGATGTCCTTGCAAATTGTTTTGTGTGCATGCATTTTAAACTTTCATAAATCACATCATACACATTTTTATGTATCTATTTGTATGAACTATTTTATATTTTATATATTATTTATATATCACATATATCACACTTTCCCCTAAACACTATTTTAAGATTTATTCCTATTGCTGTATGCACATCTAATTTGTTGTTTCTAATTGCTGCATAATAAGTTGTGTGTTCACAGCAGAGCAACTATCACTTTTCCTCTCAAGAGACTCAAGTTGCTGCTGATACCCCACAATGAAGATTCTCATACTTGCTCCTTTATGGACATGAAAAAAAATATAACAGCACTTTAAAAAGGTAATTTTCTCAACAAATGTACTGAGTGTGTTTAATAAAAATTAAATAATATTAAGTACCAGGGGCACAGCCTTGCAGTCTCCAACTCATAGTGATTAGGAATTGAGATTTGACTATGAAGGCATAACCAGGAGAACAAATGAGCTCCCATCACCAATAGTTCTGAAGATACCACTTCAAGTTTGGCTGAATTTTTCACATTTCACTTACAGACTAGGAATTAATTGACTCTCCTGCTATATAACAGCCTTGGAAATGAACTGTGTTGGCACATAGAAGAGAAGAGACATGTTTTGACAGAGGATTAAGAGGTGGGTGTAAGTCTCAATCCTCCCATTATTCAAATAAACTAAATGTAAGGGCTCTGTGTGACATACAAATAAAAAAAGAAAGTAAAAACAACAGCAGTCCCCACCTTCAAAGGAACAATGTGCCATGACCCTGAGTGTAGCGGGATAGGAGCAGAGACCATATCCCTGGTTTATTATGATCATCTATCAGGATGGGTATGTCATCTTATCTATGTTTTGGGGTGGGGGATAGTGGGTGTTTCCCTTAACCCTCTAAAGCAAATACTTTAATGCTACTATACTTGGGTCCTTTTTATTCCCTGCAAAGATACTACATGTTATGCTTCATTGGGGCCAGGAGTTCAAATCAGTGTGTCTGCTCATTCCCACTAAGAGCACGACGATGATTTATTTGTCTTGCTAGCACATGTAGTCACCCACTTTTTTGTAGAAATGTCACTTAGGCTGGGTCTATTCAGCTAAGCCCCTCCCTTCCTCACATCCTGAGTCTGTGAACCTGAAGGCCAGTGCTGGTCCCCACCTTACAAAAGCACACCAAGGCCTTTTGATGGTATCTTAAATTAGCCATTTGGCTCCTTAAGTTTCAATGTTCTTTTTTTTTGTTCCAACATAAGCTTTTTAAAGTCTATACATTTCCCTTGATATGCCATTTCCACAAAATGGAGGCAATTTTAATGGATATTTCAGTGCAGTTCTCACAATGTTAGTATCATAGTATCGTAGCCAAAAATATCAGCATAGATATAAAAGATTTGAACAAAAATATAAAAAATATTAATCTAGTAGACCTATATCTAAGGCATCCAAATATTGGGCAGTACTGGGATTCTGGTCAAGATGATGGAGTAGGTAGACAGTGTCCTTGCCTCCTCCCAAGACCACATCAAAATTACAACTAAACTACAGAACAACCATCAATGAGAATCACCTGAAGTCTCACTGAACAGAAGTCTTATAACTCAGGATACAGAAGAAGGCACTCTGAAACCGATAGGAGGGGTGGAGACACAGAATGGACTGATTCCACACCTTGTGTGGTGGTTAAAAATCAGGATTGCTGTATGAGCTGCAGAGGTACCCCTGCTGAGGAGCACAGGGTTCAGGATTCACTCCGAGCTCCCCAGGTCCAGGGGCCCAGTGCTGGGAAGAGAAGTCCCCATAATTTATGACTTTGAAAACCAGTAGAGATTGCTGGTGAGTGAGATGGAGGGCATCTGGAGTCCCAGGATTTCCTCTTAAAGGACCCACATGCTCTAACTCCCTTGCTCTGAGCTCTAGCACTGGAGCAGTGGCTTGAAAGGCACCAGGGACGTACAAGGAGGAATTGAGTTGTCTGGCTTCAGGGCAAGGGCTAGAGGGTCAGGTTTCGACAGACAGAAGTGCTGACAGAAGCTGTTGTTCTTTTGTTGAGCACTCCCACCCCAGATGCGGACCCAGGAGGGCAGTTTTTCTGAGTTTCCATCAATTTGGCTAACACTATTTGCCTGGACATAGTGACTCCCTGAGATCCCCACCTCACTCAACTAGTGTGCCTGCCCAAGCCACTTCCAGTGGCTTTTCCATACAAATGGCCGGCTTTGGCTCATGCTGTAACTTTCTTAAAATCTCTCAAAGGTCATAAACCAGACAAACAGCATTTGGCCTTGGCATGCCCTCTACTTCTTGCCCAGGAGCCCCACGCCTGGCACTAGCAACAGCCAGCATCAGGCCACAGCTTATCCACTCCTAGGCACCTCCACACCCAGCACCATGGCAATCATTTGAAGATCGCTTTATAGCTCATTCTAAGTGGCCCAAGGCAGGGCACAGGCTGTGGCTGACCATGGCCTGCAACAGAGCCCCTCCTAAGAGGTCGCAGATTCAATATACCCCAGTAACCAGCTTCAGACCACGCCAGAGCACCGCCCGACCACCTCCACAAATGATACACTGAGAAGGCACAAGAGCCCTGCTAAAGCTAATCCTGCTCTATAGGATCAGCATCTACACAACAGCTTCTCTACTGTAGTCACAGCCAGTCCTCACAACCAATCAGCCTGACGGTCAGTTTCTCCTATTGATGTGTAAATAGCAACAAGGCTAAACTACAGTAGGAGGGCATACACAATCCATACAAGAGACACACGTGGAGCACCCAGCTCAGCTGACCAGGGTGACTGCACCACTGGGCCCCACAGGACACCATATATAAGGTTACTCTGCTAAGTCTGGGAGACATAGCAGCTCTACCTAATACATAGAAACAGAGAGAGGCAGCCAAAATGAAGGGAAAGAGATATGTCTGAAATGAAAGAACAGAACAAAACTCCAGAAAAATGGAGACAAGCAATCTACCAGATCCAGAGTTTAAAACACTAGTTATAAGATGCTCAATGATCTCAGTGAGAACTTCAACAAAGAGATATGAACCTCAAATTGGAGATAGAACACATAAAAATGAACTAGTCGGAAATGAAGAATATAATAACTCAAATAAGGAATATATTAGAGGGAATCAAGAGTAGATTAGATGAAGCAGAGGATCACATCAGCAATTTGGATACAAGGTAGCAGAAAAATCAGAACAGCAGAAAGAAAAAAATTGAAAATATGATGATATTTCAAGGAGCTTTTGGACAATATCAAGTGTATCAGCATTTGCATCCTAGGGGTAGCAGAAGGGGAAGAGTAAGAGCAAAGAATTGCAAACATATTTGAAGAAATTATAATGGAAAACTTCCTTATCTTGGCGAAGGACATAGACATACAAGCCCAGGAAGGGCAAAGAATCCCAAACAAGATAAACCCCAAAAGACCCACACCAAGACACATCAAATTTAAATGCCAAAAGTTACAAAGAAAATCTTCATCAAAATGAAGCAGCAAGAGAAGAGCAGTTAGTTTCCTACAAGGGAGCTCCTTTAAGACTGCCAGCTCATTCTCAACAGAAACTTTGCAGGCCAGAAGGATTAGCAAGAAATATTCAAAGTGATGAAAAGCAAGGATCTACAAGCAAAATTACCCAGCAAAGCCATAGATAAAGAGCTTCCCAGAAAAGAAAAAGCTAAAGGAGTTCATCACTATCAAACCAATATTGCAAGAAATGTTAGAGGGACTTCTTTAAGAAGAAGAAAATGATTTAAAAAATATGAATAATAAAGTGGCAATAACTACATACTTATCTTTTTCTGTAGTGATATGCTTTGATTCCCTTATCTTTTGTGTATCTACTATAGGTTTTGTTTTATAGTTACCACGAGGCTGACAGAAAACATCTTACAGTTTTACAGTCTATGTTAAAAAGTCCACTCATATCATCGTTTTCATGTATGTAACAAATTGCTTTTCTTTTGCTGCTTTCTTGTCTTTAACTTTTGACAACTTATAATGTGTCTCGGTGTGGGTCTATTTGGATGTATCTTGTTTGAAAATCTCTTCAGACTCTGTACCTTGATGCCTGTTTCTTTCTCCAATTATGGAAGTTTTCAGTCATTATATTTTTGAATAAGCTTTCTGCTTTTTTATTTTCTATCTTTTTTCGCCTTCTGGTGCCATTATAGTGCATACATAGGTCTACTTGACCATGTCCCATGAATTCCTTAATGTATCTTTATTCTTACTTTTTTTGTTCTTTATATTTCTTACCACCTCTTTTATACTTTACATTTCTTTATTTTTCATTGCATTCTGGCAATATCCTTCTTTTTTCTAAATCACTTTCAACTGTGTCTATTATGCTATTTAATGCCCCCAGAGAGTTCATTATATCATCAATTTATTTTTAATTTCTAGATCTATACCTCTGATAGTTTCTTTATGTTATCTTTTAATTACATCCTTACTTTCTTTAAATATTTCACATAGTTATTATATATGCTCTCTCCAACAATGACATCAGTTTATTCCTAGATAATTTACATATGTTGTTTCTTATTTCTCCTGACATAATGACTAGGTAATCTTTATTTGAGATCATAGTTATTATTAATTTACGTGAATTTAGTTGGTCTAATTTGAGAGAACTTTCATTCAGAGGATTTGCTTTTTTCTGACCACTTAGAAATTTAGACTCAGTGTAGGCATTTAAGGCTTAGCTTCCTACTTTCTAGCTATTTCAGGGATTAACATGCCTTTGACAAAGTTCCTATTAAAATTAGTCTCAGAGCAACCATTCCCTACTGTTTCTGAAGCTCTAGGCTGGCTCCCTGACATATTGATTCTGTACTGCTCCATTTCCTGTTCTTCTGGAATTAGCAGTTTGCTTTTTGGGTTTCAATTTCATGTCTCTGAAGCCAAGACTCTAGTGCCCTTGTCTCTTTTCCTTAGTCTTCTTCTGCAGGGGCTCCAGGTTCAGCTCTTGTTGGTCTTTTGCAACACATTTTGTCTGTTTGCTTTTGAGTAAGTGGAGTTAGAGATATCTTAACTTTTGTGAATCAAAGCTCAAGAATGTGTGTTCCTTTTGTATTCTATTTTTACAGTAGGACTGCTAAGCTTATGATAGAAAAATGAAATCCTAGATCCCACACTGTGTTTTAAGCATAACTACATTTTTCTTCTTTTTCACCCAATAAGATATAATTATGAGGAGAATCAGGTCATTTATAGAAAAAAAATGAAGAGATTATATTTTTTTTAAAGTTTGGTAAAATTTAAACACAATAAACAATATTTCTGCTGAAATATGAAAAAATGTCAAAACTCTTTGTTCTCCAAAGTTAGATATATAAACTTGTACTTATCTATGAAACTATTGAAGAAAGGTGGGTTCAAGAAAATCCCAGATGGACTGTTTCAGAGAGAGGAGCCTTTGTACATGACTGTCAAGCAGTTGCAGTTTCTGGAGGCGATGATGGAGCAGAAAGCCTGCTAAGACTGAGATAGATGGTGGGGACAGGCTGGAGTTATCAGAGTTCTAAAGAATCTAAAATATACATCAATAATTTAGTTGGCTTAATATTTATTTCTGGCTTCCTCCTCCTATCTTGCTGAGAAAATGGTAGTGATGGTATGGCTAACAGGCAGAAAGCAATATCTGATCTCATATATTCTCATGGTGACTAGAAACAATGTGCTCTTGTACCACTGATCCAAAAGATGAAACTGGGTCCAACTTTCACAAGCTCTAGAATTAAACATTGATAAGAGCAAATAAATTAGGGTTAAGAAGTAACAGCTGTGGCTCTGGAAGGACAGCTATTTATATTATATATAGTTATATATAAATTTATATAAATATATATTTATATATAACTTTATATAACATAAATATATAAAGTTATGTAATGTAAATTATTATATTATATATATAAATATATATGAATATAAAGATAAAGTTATATATATATAAAATTATATAAATATATACATAAATATATATATATATAAAATTATATATAAATATATACATATATATATATATATATATATATATATATATATAAATCACTTTTGAAGCTAGACATGGGTGTTATTTATAAAAGGACTATTTACTAAGTATTGGAACTAGTAGCAACAGAGCTCTCACCACCTCTGGGCCTTAATGGTCAAAGGGAAGGTTTTGCTACCAAAACCTGGAATGAAAATGAGTCATGTAGAGTAAGCCCCTTTGAGAGAAGCTGTGATCTCTACTTCAGAGACAGAGCCAGCCCACAGCAGTGCAACTTACTACAATACAAGTTTTAAACTTCTTTTCTGCTAGTTCCAATCTCTTGGTTATCAGAGTTCTCTCTTTTTTTTTTTGATTTGTGAATTTTTAATGTGTCTCATATGTAAAGATAGATGGAATGGGAGATCATATGTGGAATCTCATAGAATATATAAAAAATTTAAAAATACAGATCATAGAATGTGTTCTGAAAACAAAAACATGATCTAAAATTACATCTGGAGAGTGACATCAGAAGCATGATAGAGTGAGAGATGTCCCCAGATCTCTCTCCCTTGAAATAACAATAAGCCAAACATCTAAAACTCAACAAAAACACCCAACCTGCACACAAGCACGTCTGAGTAGAGATCTGCACATGAGAGCTAAACACAGAATTGTGGGTGTTGGGTGGTAGACTGGGAGAAACAAAGAAGTTGCCTCTCACAGCTGGAGCTCCCTGCAAGAGGAGGTAGAGGGGAGAAGGCGGTGGGTTCCCTGTACAGCCCTACCTGAGAGAGCAGTGAGCTCCATGCAGTGACGGTGCCAAGGGACCAGGGTAGAAAGCAGAGAAGTGGGGACAGCAGAGAAGCAATAAGTGATTATTACCAGACTGGGTTACAAAATGGGAGGCTGAGCCTCAGCCCCCATCCCCCAACCCAAATGGCCCCTTCCTTCATATCCTCCAAATCGAACACCGCGGAGCCCGAGTGGAATCTGAGGAAATGCTATAGAAACTGTCACTAACACTGCCAGGGACTGAGACTGAGTGTAGTGAGTGTGATTGAATATGTATAAGAAAAAAGACATTATTAAGGCTTTATAAACCTGAGATCCAAGAGGCTTGGATGCCACCTACTGGAAATCAAAAGGAAAACACCTTCTTAGCAACAGGCTCAAGAGAGACCTTTATATAATAATCTTTCTGGAAAAACAAACAAACAAACAGAATACACTTCCATTAATGCCCATGTGGAGAAATAGTTTGTTAAACACCATGAACCACCAATGTGACAAGGCAGTTCAGAAAAAAGAGAAAAATCTCCCGAAAATAAGTTTACAGACATAGAAATATGTGACTTAAATGACTTAAATTCAGGATGGCACTTCTGAAAAAACTCAATGAGATCTAAAATAATTCACATTAACCATTCTAGGAATTGAAAAAAACAACTAGATCAGCAGACTGAGTTTTTTAGTAGAGAGATTGAAACCCTAAAAAAGAACCACATAGAACTTTTTGAGATGAAGAACACACTAAAAGAGATGAAGAATGGAATAGCAAGGTTGGGAAATAGAGTCAACAAAATGGAGACAAGAATCAGTGATATCGAAGACAGATATCTAGAAATAAATCAGAAGGTAGATGGAGTAAAGGGATCAAATATCTTGTGACAGAAAGAAATCTAACTGTGGACGGTGAACAGACAATGAAATATATCTATGCCTTACTGTTGAATTGTACACCTAAAACTTACTGGATTTCATTCACCAGTGTCACCATAATAAAAAATTAATTAATTTAAAAAAAAGAAAAAGGAAAACTAAAACATATTACAGGACCTTAAATGCATAATAAACACTTCTGAGGAATGTGTCAGTGATCTTGAAGACAGGGCAATAAGAATTCTAAAATGAACACTGAAAAAAAATTGAAAGACAAATATAACTGAACAGAGTATCTATAACTTGTGATATAATAATTGACTTGGGGCAGAAAAATATTTTTAGTTACAATGACCAAACATATGCAGGAGAAAATGGGTACCTTTTCATTAAAAACCTATACTAGAGGATAATGGAATGTCATCTCTAAGTGCTAAGAAAAAACCTAAACTGTCAACATAAAATTTCATAGAATGCTAAATGTGTTCAGCAGCAGTATCTTTCAAAAGTAAAGGTAAAATAAAAATATTTTCTGATATATGAAAACTAAGAGGTTTTGTTGCCATTAGACTTACTAAGAAATGCTACAGTAAGTCCATCAGTATAAAGAGAAATGATACAAACTGTAAACTCAGATTTATAAGTGGAATCAAAGAGATCTGAGAATAGTAAATAAGAGGAATATTTCATAATGACAAAATGATCAATTCATTAAAAAGGCATAAAAATCCTGTTAAGACACCTAATAAGAGAATTTCAAAATTCATGATGAAAAGATTGCAGAATCAAAGCAAAAATAAACAAATCACAAACTTAATTGAAGATTTTAACACATTTTTTTTCTCAGCAATTGACAGAATATGTGAAAAAAATCAATAAGGATATAGTAGATTTGAACAACACAATCAATAAAAAGCAGTAAATAAATGAGAGAAACAGAAACTCATAGACACAGATAACAGTTTAGTGGTTACCAAGAAAGGAGAAGGGCTGGTAGATAAAGGTAAGGGAGGTCAAATATATGGTGATGAAAGGAGGTTTGACTCTGCGTGGTGAACAATGCAATATATATACAATGTATTATAGAATTTTACACTTGAAATATATAATTTATTAACCAAAATCACCCGAACAAATATAATAAAAAGGAACATTACACCTTATAAATTCTGAATATATGTATATATATTTCCAGCACACATGACACATTTATCATCATAGACCATATTCTAGGCCATAGAGAGTTCTCAATAAATACCAGAGGATTGAAATCACTGATATAGTCTTTGATTACAATGGAATTCTATTTGAAATCAATAAAGACATCTAGAAAAATCAAAATATTTGGAAATTAAGCATCACAGTTCTAAATAAGTTAATTCATGAGTTCATGAAGGAATTAAAGAGAGATTAGAAAGTACGTTCAACTAAATGATAATGAAAACACAAGATATCAAACTATGTGAGATGCTTCAAAAATGGTGAAAAGCAAGGCGGAACCTCAGATTTTAAATGTTTATATCAAACAACAACAAGGAATGTTTAAAAGCAGTGATCTATGGAAAACAGTATAGAGGTTCCTCAAAAAACTAAGAATTGATCTACCATATGATCCAGCAATCTCTCTACTGGGTATTTGCCCACAAAGACTTGAAAACTTGTATCCAAAAAGATATTTACACACCATTGTTCATAGCAGCATTATTCACAGTGGCCAGGACATGGAAGCAACCTCAGTGTCCTACAACAGATGATTGGATAAAGAAGCGGTGGTACATATATACAATGGAATATTACTCAACCATAAGAAGAGATGAAATATTGTCATTTGCGACAACATGGATGGACCTTTAGATAATCATACTAAGCAAAATAAGCTAGACAGGAAAAGTTAAAAATCACATGAGATCACTTATATGTGGGCTATAAACCTAAAAGCAACAAATGAACAGGACAAACAAACAGAGACTCATGGACATGGACTATAGACTAGTAGTTACCAGAGGGTAAGGGGTGGGGAAGGAGGGGGGAGGTAGATGTAGTAAAGAGGGTCAAATATAGGGGGTTAGGGGGAGGGTAAAGTGGGTAAAGGGGATCAAATATATGGTAGCTGGACTTTGTATGCTAAACACATAATAGAATATACAGATGTCAAATTATAATGTACACCTGAGAGTTATATAATTGTATTAAACAATGTTACCACAATAAACTTAATAAAAAAAATAAGTCTACGGCATGCCATCCTGAACAAGCCTGATCCTGTCTGATCTCAGAAGCTAAGGTGGGTCAGGCCTGGTTGTACCTGGTTGTACTTGGTTCTGTAGGTGTGAAAAAATAAAAAAAATAAAAAAAATAAGGGATTATAAGATGACAAAGTTCTTGCAATCTGTAAAATATATATAATAATATATATATAATAATAATAATAATAGCAGTGATCTGAGCTTCCACATTGAGTTAAGAACAAAAAAAATAAATAAACCTAAAATACAAAGCATTAATTAAGAATAAATCAATAAAATAGACAATAAACAATAGAGAAAATTGATAGAGCTAAATGTTTTTTAAAAGATCAATAAACTGATAGATACTTAGCAAGAATATATCTTTCATTTTAGTAAATTTACATTTTTACACTAAAGGAGAAAAAAATGATCAATATTAAGAATAAAAGAGATATTTCCACAGATCCTATCATGAAAAAGATAAGATAGATTTAGTATGAAAAACTTTATGCCAATACACTTGAAAATGTAGATTAAAAGTAAAATGTTCCTTCAAAAAAACATTTTTAACTGTGATAAGATGATAAAGAACATCTGACTACCTTGGTATTAATACAATTTGTTAGTATATTATAAATATTACATGTAAGTATTAGATATAAAAATACAGTAAAACTGTAAATAAAAAATTTAAAAGAATTTATTAAAAACTCCCACAAAGAAAACTTCTAGTTCAGGCTTGTTGAATTCAAATATTTAAAGAAAAATTACCAGTCTTATATAAACTCTTTGAGAAAGCAGAGAAGCCATTCATAACACTACACGAGGCCAGCATTTCCTTCCATTAAAATCTTACAAAGAAATTACAGGAAAACTATACACCAATATTTCTTATGAATGTAGACAGAAAATTCCTAACAAAATTTAATGGAATATAGCAGTGTATTAAAAGGTTGTATTATATGATGACTATGTGGTATTTATCCTGCTAAGTGGTGATATTCTATGCCTTTCTTCTAGATTGGGAGAAAAGCAAGAATATCTGTGCTCACAATTTGTATTCATCATTGTAATGAATGTCCCAATTTTAAGAGTTAATATGGCAGAGAAGAAATTAAAGTCATAAAGATTGTAAAACCAGAAGCCCAAGTGTCTTTATTGTGGGAAACATGATAGTCTATATAACAGAATAGTCACTCCTGTTCTATGCTCTTTTCTCAGGCCAGAGCATTCATAGTTAGTATAGCTTGTGAAGTTTGTTGGGAAAACAAATTAGTAACATAATAAACTAATACAGGACAAAGGAAAATCATAGAATTGCATCAATGAGATAAACTTTTTTGCTTTATCTAAATTTTAAAATAAATATGAATAGCTGCAATACCAACATAAAATAATTTTTTTGGCATATAAAACTGCATAGATCTGTACAAGTCAACCAGGGAAAATTGCATTGTGGTAGAAATAATGGCTACAAAAGAAAACTCTTAAAAGCAAAATTTTACAAGTAAAATTCAACATATGATTTGCCAATTGGTTTTTATAATGTGTAATTTTTTCATATAAAAATTGATCCCTCTGAATATACTTTTATAATATATATAAACCTCATTGGAAAATATAAATTATTTAAATGTGGTTTTGGAATTGATTAATGAAATTAAATTGACTTAATGGAATTTACTTGGTGTACTTTCTCATATACAGTATAATTTGGAGATTTAACTAATTACCAAAAGCTGAAGAAATTAAGATTTTTAGATTACAAATGCAATATAGAAATCTCATGTGAGGCTAACTATAAGTAGGAGAAAAAATATGGGGGAACTATCTCGGAGTCAGATGAAACCCTCTATTACAGCAAAGTCTTACTACAAAGCTCCCCAACATAGTTTACTTGCAAGGTACCAAACTGAATTTGCCTGATTTTCTTAAAGTAATGGCTTAAGATAAGGGTCCCAACAGATGAACAGCTGTTACTGCAGCTGACTGTCCACATCCGGCACTGGGTTTTTAATTCAGAATGAAGTAAACTGAACAACATAGAATTTCACAGGAATTTATCTTTGGATACAATTAATAAGCTGTTAACTTGTCACTTGTGAATGTCTGTTTTTTACCACCAGGTGTCACTGGGAGTTAAACAGTTACTGCAAAAAGTGGCATATCGAAGTTTTCCAATGAAAAAAATAATTGATCGATTTTATGTATAATATATTTTATTTGCTTGCTCATAAAAACATGCTAGCATCAGTCACTGTGTCCTGCCTCACATCTCAGCCCACATTTCCCCCAGCCATTGTAAGGTAACTGCTTACAGAACCTAACTTCAGCTGCACTGCATGTGTTTTGAATTTTTGTACTAAGGTTTTTCTCATGATGTTATTCTCTCAGGGACACTTGATCAACTACGAGTGTGGAGAATTAACACCCCATGGGATAGTCCTTGACTTTAGTGGGTGTGGGTCATTGATATGGGTTTCCTTTGTATTTCTCAGGTGGCACAATTTGCATGATTCAACAGAAGGTTCTCATGGGATCAGAATCTAGTTTTCCATAGTGGTTGTCATACTTATAACACACCATCGTATTGGCTTTCTCTCCCTTTTCTGTTTTACTCTTCCCAGTGTCCCAATCCTAATGCCTACTATCATGTCCCAAAATAAAGTCTTACCTATAAAACACGTCAAGTTTATTCTGACTCTCCTTTTCCGTTTAAGAGTCTTCCTTTTAGAAGAAACCTGAGCATAATCCACTACCCTGATAAAGAGTATTTTCAAATTTGAAACAATAAATTGCATAGAAGAAAATAAAACTCACAGGTTGTGGTTTTATTTCATTATTTTTTTTCAGTGAAAAAAATTTTTGTGTGAAAAATACCATAATTGGATATACAGAGCTACACAGTGGGGTAATGAATTCCACCACATGACTTCATAAGATGCAGAAACACTTTTTTTAGGTCTTTCTTATACTCTTGGTACAAAAGCCAATGGCAAAGCACTAACAGGCACCTTTTACTGAACACTTATTGCACATCACTTTTCATATATTATTTGTCATCCTTCTGAGCAGGCAGTATCATCTCCTATTCTGAGGAAATTGTGATTCAGAAAGGATACAGAAAACTACAATCACAGTGCTAGTAAGTGATAGAGTATATTTAAAACAATATTGCATGTTCCATATAATTTTATTCATATTTTAGGTAAGATTTCTCAACCACGAAACTATTGCCATTTTTAAAAAATTTTTAAATTATTTATTTCTATGGTGACATCGGTTAACGAAATCCAAAAGTTTCAGCTGTTCACTTTGACAGGAATATATATTTACACCGTGTGTTCAGCTCTATAGTTAGATTTCTTTCTGTCACCACATATTTGACCTCCTTTACCCCATTTGTCACCCTCTCTCCCCTCCCCTCTACCTTCTGGTAACCATGTCCATGAGTCTGTTTGTCCTGTTCATTTGTTGCTTTTAGATTTATATCTCACATATAAGTGATATGATGTGATTTTCAACTTTTTCTGTCTGGCTTATTTCACTTAGCATGATTGGATCTTGGTTTTAGAGAGGAGTTTAGAAATTTGACCTCAAAGGCAAGGGAAGTAAAAACAAAAATAAATGAATGGCATTATATCAAACTAAAAAGCTTCTGCACAGCGAAAGAAACCATCAACAAAACAAACATGCAACCACTAAATGGGAAAAGATTTGAAAACAATGCCTTAAATAAGGGTAAAATCCAAAATATATAAGTAATTCATATAATGTAACAACAATAGCAAAGAAATAATCAACTAAAAAATGGGCAGAGAACCTGAACAGACACTTTTCCCAAGAAGGCATACAAATGACCAACAGAAATATGAAAAGATCTTCAACTTCACTAGCTATTTGGGAAACTCAAATTAAAACCACAATGAGATACCATCTCACACCTGTTAAAAGGCTAACATTAAAAAGACAAGTAATAAAAAGTGTTGGAGAGGCTGTGGGGAAAAAAAACCCTCATACACCGCTGGTGGGAATGTAAATTTGTTATAGCACTCTGGAAAACAGTATGGTATTTCCTAAAAAAATAAGAATAGAATTACCATACAACCAGTAATCCTTCTTCTGGGTATCTACCCTCCAAATTTGTAAACATTTATCTATAAAGCTATATGCACCTCGATGATCACTGCAGCATTATTCACAGTGGCAATACATGGAAACAATTGAAATGTCCCTTCAATAGATGATTGGACAAAGAAGTGGTGGTACATATTACTCAGCCATATATGAGATGAAATACTGTCATTTGTGACAAAATGAATGAATCATGACATTGTCATGCTAAGTAAAATAAGTCAGACAGAAAAAGTTGAGAATCAAATGATTTCACTCATGGGAGCATATAAAACAGAAAGCAATAAATGAATGAGATAAAAACTCATAGACTCACACAACAGTTTAATAGTTACTAGAGGGAAAGGGGGGGTGGTAGGTAGATAAAGGTAAAGGGGGTCAAATAATGGTGGCAGAAGGAAATTTGACTTTGGGTAGTGAACACACAATGCAATATACATATGATGTATTACAAAATCATATACTTGAAACCTATATAATTTTATTGACAGTCACCCCAATAAATTTATTAAAAAAGAATATTTTCAATATCCAGAATTCTCTCTCATAGCTCAGCTACCTTTTATTATATCTATTTTGATGAATTTA
>PUFA01001388.1:0-43387 GCA_003508835.1 Eonycteris spelaea
GATGAGACCAGTTCTCTTGCTTGGGACATACAACTGCTCTAAAGGCAATTCCCAAGCAAGTTCCAAGAGGGGTTTTTTTTAAGTTCTTTTCAAAAGACTTATTAATATTAAAGTCAGACTTCATGCATAGTTAATTGGCCATAAAGTAATGATCCAACTTCTTTTTAAGGTATACAGTCTTTGCAATCATTAATGATAGGATTTATAAGAACAGTAGCATTAAAACTTCTTGTTCTGTTCTTGTTCCAGTATTCTGACTTAAATTCTTTTTAGATATAATACTCTAAACCCATGCTTACAAATATGATATTTTCACTCCTTTTCTATGAATACTCACATGTGTATATTAGGTGCAACCATATAAAATAGTCATTTTTTTAATGCCTAAAACTATCAAACATCAGCAGTTTCATTTGGTTCAATTTAGTATATACTATATAGTCCCAAACTGGATAATTAGCTGAACAGCTGAAAATGTTTTATAGAATTTTATGAAGTCTCTAGCTATCACTGGAATCACTCTAGGACATTACAATGCATTTATCTGCCCCAGGATTTTCATGTTCTTAAAGCAACATAGTTATCAAGGAAGAAACCAGAACTTAGAGATTTGAATTCTACTGGTCTATTTTCTTTACTTTCCTGCTGAAATAAAGATTCCACAGATGGGAAATAGAGATTTAAAGAAAACTCAGTTCTTTTCTTGACTAGAGTTTTCTATTTCTTGAGTAAGGTACACTAAGGTGAAATTCATACAGAAAATACTGCCAGTATTTTGAATAGTCAACATTTTCCCTTAATGCATGCTAAAAATAGCAATGTGTTCTGTTTTAAGGTCCTCTTGATGAAAAAGTATCTATTGCTTCCCCACTGTTAAAGAAAAAATACGAATCAAAACAGCCAAGAAGCATAAACAGTCATTCTTCATTTAATATATTTTGTGAACATCTCACTGAATTGGTTATTTTGTATATAATTTCAAGCATTTCTGATTGCACTGAAGATGGTGGAAAAAAACAGAAATCACTGGAAAACCATGATGAAACTTTTAGAAAGGTTATTTTAGTTCATTCCCAAGGGTTTGAGAGCCACTCAGTTTCTATCAGAGGACTTGCTTTAAGCATTTCTGAAAGAATAATTCCAATCCTTTTTAATAGTGATATTTTAAAGGCAGACATTACACAAATGGTTTCTGTGAAGACAAAATATATTTACTGCCCAAGAGTAGCTGTGGCTGACTTCAACAATCTCTTTCAGGATCTCTTAATAGCAGTGACCCATGTTCTGTCCAAAGAAATAGGATTAAGTCGTCAGCCTAACAACAAAGGAAGAAAGAAATCACTTTCTATGCTTAAAAGCCATAGTCTGCCCATCTGCAACAAAACAAAAACTATGAAAAAACAGACAGGCCCCCGAGGTTGGAAATCAGCTTCTACTCACCAAATTAATCAACTACTACAGAGAAATAAACTAAATTCTCTGGCATGTAAGTTAGGCACTCTGGTTGATAGCCTAAAAACTCATGAATCCAAAGAAGTAGTCGATAACATTTTCAATATTGTTTTCAATTTGTTTTTGCCAGATGAATGCCCAAATTGGGATATGGATTCTGGTAAAAGGGCAAGAA
This sequence comes from Eonycteris spelaea, assembly GCA_003508835.1. Taxonomy (NCBI): domain Eukaryota; kingdom Metazoa; phylum Chordata; class Mammalia; order Chiroptera; family Pteropodidae; genus Eonycteris; species Eonycteris spelaea. The sequence goes on from PUFA01001388.1 coordinate 1,628, forward strand.
AAATATTCCTATCTTCAGGTAACCAGCAAAGCCATAGAATACCTAAAAATTACCAAGTGCTCTCTCCAAAATCAGTTTTTCTTCTGAATGTCGTATGTGAAAAACTTATTAGAATACTTTTGGAAGAATGCACAACCAACAATTTCCTTATCAATGGTCCTCTTTCTGGTGAAATACCAGCAGAACATCAACTAGTCAATATACTTCAAAATGTAGAGGATTATTGCAGGGGAACAATGGACAATGGCTCATCATTTGAAGAATATGACATGTCAGGCCTTTTGGAAAATCAGGCAGGAATAGATTATGAATCTATGCTTAGTATTATTTCTCATAGCTTGGTAAAATCTTTAATGGAAAAACTGTCAAGTGGTATACAGAGGCCTCTCAGAAGTCCACCTTTTACAAACAAGCATTTAACATATAGGACAAGAGAGAGTCTACCTAGTTCTCTAAAATCAAGAAGGCCAGAATTAAAAGAATCAAAACAGGGTAAAGGCTCTGTAAGATCTATGAGTAATGACAACCAGCCTTGGACAGGTAAAAAGGAAGTGAATGCCACAGTCATTCTTAATATGCAGCATCTAGGAGGCATGAGCACAAGAGTTTACTCTGCCACATTTCTAGAGGAAATAATTGCAGGCATTTTTCTTAATCTTTCCATCTCATTACAAAGGGAAAATGTAAACATCACTGAAGCCCAGCTCAATGAGATGAATATATTAAATGTCAAATCCGTGGTGAATGAGTTTAATAATGTTCAAGTCACTGTTTTACAGGATATTGAAGAAAGAATATGGTTTCCACCAATCTATAAAGAAACTGTTAGCAAGATTGTTGACTCAATTTATAATGATGTTTCCTGGGAATATGCATTGCAAGTTACCTGTGGCAATCATCTGGCATATGCTACCACTTCAATAGCAGAACAGATAACTAGCGGCATATTGAAAGAGAGTGTAGACTACCAACTTCCATTATGCTTTGTAGGAAAGCTCATGCCTAATTCATATTACCCTCTTAAAGCTGAAAATATACTGCAGAAACTTCAAAAGAACCTGAAAGAACTTAATTATCACGGTCAACATTCAACAGGCTACACTACTATGTTATCACATTCATTTTTAGAAGATGTCATTAGAAGACTATTATCTCAGTTCATTCTTCCACCCAGCAGAGCTTCATCCTTGGGAAAGAAATACTTAATGATTTCAGATTTTAAGGAGATATCCTCCTGTATAATAAATAAGGTTTTATTAGCCATTTCAAAGCATAAGATCTGGCTCACTAAACATGATTATCAATATCTAGATACAGAAAAAAACCTCCAAAATATGGTGGAGTGTATTTATAACAATATTTTGCAGATGTCTGACTCTCTTGTATCAATACAGAAAGGTATAGTAAGCCAAAGCCCAATTATGTTTGACCGAATGACCACTCTCATTATTCAAGGGATTATTGAAAATCATCTTCAACCTTTTTGTGCAGAGAGGGCTTACCTCATTCAGCAACTCCATTGGATGAAATATCAAATATGATTAAAGAGGTTCTCAGTGAAATCACAGAGTCACACAGACCGCAGAAGCCATCAGTAGGTATGGACTTTTTCCTAATGCATTTGTAGAAGAAATTGTTGCCAGACTATTATTAAAGATCTTTAATCCAAAATGTAGCACTGAATGTGAACTGGATAAGATGACTCAAAATATAGTAAACTCAATAAATAATCATTTTAACAAAGCTAAAATCTGCATTCTTCATGATGACCAAGAGCGGTCTTTTCGTGATGACCAAGAGCGGTCTTTCCCTACTATGGACACTGTGGATGAACTCGTCAATTCAGTTTATGAAAATGTTCTGAAACAGCATGGGCTGAACCCTCAGGTTGATAATAAAGAACTCAAAGACAGTAATATTTTTGCAGAACATATTACCAATTTAATTGTAGCAGCTATTTCTGATTATCTTTCTCATCTACTGTTTTCTGGAGGTTTGTCAGCTTCTTGTGCTACTTTAACAGCAGAGAACATCATTCAGAACATCTTCAGTGGCATCAGTGAATCTATCAAGTCAAGGCAGCATTTGTCTCCATATAACACCTTGCCACATTATACAGTTTTAGAAGACATAATCAGAGTATTACCTGGAATCTTTCCTTCTGCATCTAACATGGTTCCAAATAGTAAAGCTCCAAAAGATAGATCAGAAATTAATTGCTGTGAAATGTCTTCAAAGCTAATCGGTGATGTTAGAATGAGAATTTCCCAACATGAAATTCAATTTTCAAAAGATGAAGAAGAAATCAAATCTGTTTATTCAGAGGATGATATTCAACATCTTGTTGATTCTGTATTCAGAAGTATCTTGCAAAACTCAGGGTCTCAAGAAGCAGTTGAGCACGATACCACAAGCAGTAACAATGTTCTTATTGATAGAATAGCAGGTTTTATCACTAAAAATATCTGTCAACAACACCTTCGCCCATTTATGTATGGAAAGTCATTACTTCCTCCATCATTGCATACTTTGATGATGCAAAAAGGCAACATTATTTCACCAGTGTTTACTCCTCCCTTTTTGGAAGATGTGATCTCTTGGGTTTTAAGTAAAATATTCCATCACGTGTTAAGTATTGTGCAAAGAAAATCAGTAAGAGATTTGGAAAAAGAACTATTGGAAACAGCTGAAAACCTGATATATTCAATAACAGAAGAATTCTCAAAAGCTCAAGTTAGCATCCTAGAAAATGCTAAGGAACAATTGAGTTTGCCACCAGTAGATAGAGATATAGTGATCAAAATTGCTGACATGGCATATAACAAAGTGTTACAAGAATATGAACAGGAACCTGATGAGGAATTTCTCAATGACACAAATACATTGGCTGAGAGGGTAACTAAAATTATCCTGGCTGAAGTTTTCAATTTCCAAATTCATCCAGATTTCATAGCAAAACTACCTTTTAGATCACATTCAAAACTCAACGCTGATTTTTGATAAAGAGAGTGCATTATGCTATTTGTAAATTAAGAGTCCAAAGACAGACATATACCACCATATTGTCATATACACATTTTGGAAAAAATAGTCACTCGAGTTTTGTGCCAGATAAGTTCATTAAACTATGGTGTACAAGAGTCAGACCTTTTGCAGTCAGACTTTAGTGACACAGTTGTGAGACAGACTGATGAAATCATGTCAATAATTTCTAAACATGCAATATGCATTATTAAACATGGAAATGAAAACCAAAATGTGATTTCAGAAAAAGATATTCAGGCTATCATCAATGCCACTTATACTGATATTTTTCATTCGAATCTACACCAGTCTCTTACAAAAGATAAAAAAAGCATAAGTAATATACCTGTTACAAAAATAGCAAGTTATATAATAAAAGAAATATTTAACCACATTTTGAGTCATTTTTATCTGGAGGTAAAACTCTTCCTTCAAATACTTATCAACAGAAAGCAATAGATCCTAAAAAAGGAGAAATCTTTCATTGTGAATTCAGCTGTCTTTTGGGAGGAAGTAATTTCTGAGCTTTTATGCAAAATCCTTTATATATTCTCACATAATGTCATGTCTGGCGAAAACTCACGTAAAGCAAAAGCCAGAATTACTGACATTGTTACAACATTAGTAAAATCAATTGTGCTGGAGTTCACCACATCAACAAATTTTAGTTGCTGACCACTTAGATGAAAACCTGTATTTTTCAGAAGGATATAAAGAAATGATTAAAAAAAATGGTCAACATAATTTATGAAAATATATTAGATGAGTATAAATCTCTGATTCATATTTATAGAGCTATACAAAGTGATGCTGTCACTTTTGGGAAAAAAAAATTATTTGCTGTTAGAAGAAATTTATGATTATCAGGTGGAGTCATTACTTTTGGGAGAATTAGCAACTTCTTTCTATTCCTCTCTCCAAGATGAAAACATCATCAGAAATGTGCTCAACACCATCAACAATGATAGCCATGTCTTGCCATCATGCGTTACTCTATTACCTCATTCCCTTTTAGAAGACATGATTTACAAACTTCTAGGATATATATTTCCTTCACTTGAAACTAAAAATGAACTAAACAAGAAAGGGGTGCCACCAGAATATGAGTTTGTGAATGCAGCTTCAAAACTAGTCAGTGAGATTATAACAGAAATTTCTGAACATGAAATTAGACTTGCTACAACAGAGGAACATGTGGAAAATATGCAATTAGGGGCAATTGAGAATCTTGTAGACTTCATATGTAACAATATTGTGAAAAAACTTAAATTTGAAGATAAAGCACAAAAAGATACATGCAAAAAAGGAGGCTCATTCCTTGGTAGAATAGCTGGTTTCATTATGAAGGAAATTGTGGACTACCATCTACAGCCATTTCTACATGATGAAGAGTCATCTCCCAGTGACTTACCCCAAAACAACTATGTAACTGAACTCTTGAATCCTAGTAAAGAAAAAATACAATCCTTGCCACAAGCTTCTGTGTATTCTGCTACATTTTTGGAAGATATCATAATTAATCTTGTTCACAAATTTTATATTCTCCAAGTATTGCTGAAGATCCTAAGGACAAAGAGATATCAGAAAGAGACCTTGTGGGTATGGCTACAAAATTTGCAAGTGCCCTGATAGGGGAATTTAAAAAAAAAAGAAATTAAAGTTCTGGCAAATGTTGAAGAAATGTTTTCATTTCCACCGATAGATAAAGAGACAGTAAATGCAATATCTGATTCTGTGTATGATGAGCTCATAGCAATGTATGGATCTAACACTGTTCAGAAAGATGATAGAAGTGGCATTATTATAGAAATGATTGCTGCTTTAGCCGAGAAAGCAATTTCTGCTTTCAGTATTCAACCACTTTTTTCAGCAGATTGGTCTTCCACCTTCTTTACCTTTCTAGGTGTGGATAACATCATCCAAAGAGTTCAACACCTATCCTACAAAACCTTTACAAAGATAAACAGAAGCTTGATGGAGAACCCAGTTTTTCACTAGAACAATTATCTACACTTACTCCTGTAACCTCAGACCTGAAAAACAAAATAGACACTTTGGAAATAGATAGAGGAATACCTAATGGAAAAGAGAATTTCAAAAAGGGGTATACATCAATGAAAACAGGTAGCATCTACAAGCCCATATGTACCACTGTAATAACTAATGCCATGAAAAGCAAAGTAAACTCTAGCATCAGGGCTAGTTAGAGATGTGGGGAATAAAAAAAAAGGGAGTAAAAAGGGAAAAGAAAGTTCAATTGGAAAAGATAATGAGAAGACATCAAAATTTACTTCTCCAACAACCAGTGTAGAAAGTAAAGATACTCAGGGGCAAGATTTGAGTACAGCACTTACAAAGAATGAAATCAAGAAGAACAACAGTTTGGCTAGAAAAGATAAGAAAGGGCAAGGTGATGAGGTATATAATGTCTTTCACCAGCTACTGATAATACAAAAAATAAGAAGGTTATCCTGGAATCAGATTTGAAAACAGATGATAAAAAGAAGAGTGAAAAGAAAAGAGAAAATTCATTAGAAAAAGAGGACAGGCCTTTTGAATTACTATTTCTGAAATCCAAGGTGAGAAATAGAGAGAGTCAAGAGAAGAGAGATTCTCTAGCTTACCAAGTTATAGATGACAAACATATCTTACATCCTAAACATGTCCAAAATTCCACTGAAAGCATTTACAGGAATGTTTTAGAAATATCTTCTTTCCAAAGACCAGTAGATGATTCAAAATCCCCAAATCCCCTAGGTGATAAAACAGCATATGTAACTCAAGCACATGGCAAAGATTTTGCCAGCCTGCTTCTATGAATATTCCTATGGAAGAGGAAGAGAATGAGAAAAGTAAAGAGATTAAAAGTAAGCCTAGTAAACCAGACAATCCTCAGAACCCACCAGAAAATAGCTCTGGGATTTTTCCTGCTAACTTTTTAGAAGATGTTATCTCTGAAATAGTCAAAAAATTGATTTTTTCTTCCTCACCAGGCACAGATGATGCCTGTCAAAATGTAACCAATAATGTAAATGAAGCTGAGCCTATGACACAGCTATGAAACTGATTGATTCCCTAATAAAGGAGTTTTCAGATGCTCAAATTAAAGTATTAACCTCAGATCAGGGAAGTCAGTTCCTCTCATTTGCAGATAAAGTTTCATCAGTTCATAAAGTACTCAGGCAAAAAGAACTATCTGTGGATAAAGTACCTCTCAAGAAAAAAGTAACCATGAATAAAATAACTCCCATACATAAAATGGCACCTGCAATTAAAACATCTTTTTTAAATGAGGTACCTTTTGTGACTAAAATACCATCAATCGACAAAATGTTAGTCAATAAGATTGTTCATTCCTCTATATGTAATATTTTGCAAGAATATAGATCTCAGGACTCCATTTGTAAGCATATAAATAGTGATGGTGAAAATTTAGCAAGAAGGCTTGCTAATGCAGTAATAGAAGAGATTTTTCAGCATCGGCTAAACTTGCTTTTTGGTGATGAGGTTCCAGCTTCAGTATGTTTGCCTCTAGAATCTAAGGAGGTTATGAAAAAGGTCCATAAGGTGGCGCAAACAGCCTGCAAACAATGTCAAACATCTTCACCATATATCATAATGTTGCCTTATGAATTTTTAGAAAGTATAATTTCTTCTCTTCTATCAAAAATTTTCTCAAGAGTAGCCAATGCTAAAGCAGAAACATCTGAGGATAATTTATACTCAGAACTGGATTTCCTTCAAATGAAGTTTGTAAGTACAATTGTGACAGAGATCTCCAAAAATGAAGATATGATTATACAGTATGTAGAATCCTTACATCCTAATGATAATGAAATTATTCAATTGGTAGTTCAGACTATTTATAATAATCTTTTGCCACAATTTGGATCTCAAGAGTGCATACAAAATTGTGTCAGCAGTGGTTGCAAAATCCTTTCTGAAACCATAGCTAATTTAGTTGTGCAGGAAGTGGCTGGCAATCAGTTACAGAACTATTTTTCTGGAGAGCTAACACCACATCAATGTACAGAAGTTGACAGTATTGTTGAAAATGTCCTTAAAAATGTTATCCAAGCCAATGAAGTTTCCCAGCCTCAACCATCACGGGCTTTCAAACTGCCCTTTAACATAATAAAAGAAATTGCTGCAAATTTTTTGTCAAAGCTTTTATCTATGTTTCCAAAAATGGATAAGGAACAAAATAGTTTTCTAAATACTGAAATGCAAAAAATAACCATGAAAATCTTAAGTTCATTCCAAGAATATATCTGTAAAAGTCAGATTACAGTAGTATCAAAGGCCAAAGAATCACCCACAGTATCATTAACAGACAGTGCAACTATTGAAAAAGTAGTTACTTCTGTTTCTAACAGTATTTTCAAGCACTCTGGCTCCCACATTTCAGTGTACAAAGACTTAATGAGTAAGAGCAATGTTCTCTCTGATATAATAGGATTTTTAATGGTGAAAGAAATTTCCAATTCAGAATTTCATCCTCAAATAGAGGAAGAAGCATCAAGTTCTGAATTAGTTCTGGAAGCTGTCAAAATTATGGAAAAAGTAGTTAAGATTATGGATGATCTTAAGTTGAAGAAAAAGCCTTCATCTGAAAAAGAGACTATGTTAGATGCCAGGTTTTTAGAAGAAATACTGGCCTTGTTTTTGGCAAAACTGGTAAAGTTGTCAAGTACCTCAAGCGAAGATGCTAAAAACTTATCAAAACCTGTGTTAAATAAAATTGCATCTCAATTGACAAAATCCATGACAGCTGAAATTTCCAGAAATAACACTGTTATAACTGCTAATCCTGAAGAAAAAATTTTAAATCCAGAAAGTATAGAAATTATTTCTCAGATGGTAGATTCTGTTTATAATCATGTATTAAAACAATCTGGAACTCATGAAGAACTTTACTATGACATGAAAAGTACAAAAAAAATATTTCCTAAAGAAGTGGCTTCTTTAATTATCGATAAAGTTTCAAATTGTCCGTTAGAAAAAATTAGCCCAAAAGATTCACATGCTGATCTCTTTGGCAATCTGGACATTGGTCAAATTGTTGAAAAGGCACAAGAGCATGCTGTTAAAATTGAGCCTGAGCCAGCGCAAAAAGAATTAGATCAAGATTTAAGTGAAGAGAAACTTTCGATTAAAATAATTCCTCACTGTGGGAAACAACCAATCATCATTGATCCAGACATTGTTGCAGAACACTTAGGAGTCATTTCTATAAAAACACAATCTCTTGAAAAAATGCAGACAGAGTGTTTAGCTAGAACTGGACATAGCATTGAAGAACTGAGAAGATTGTCAATAAGTGGAAAGAGTTACTCAACAGACTCACCTGATTCAGGAAAGAAAAAGAAAGAAAGACGCATCTCATTGGATAAGGCTGGACGACTGAACATAAAGCCATTAGAGGTAAGTGCAAAAGACAGTGATGAAAAAAAATTAATAGTTGTTGAGACCTGGTTGTCCTTATATGATTTCCTTCCTCAGGTAGGTATGCAGGAATGCATTTGTAAAATATGGTCAATGTTCTCTTCCCTGGCCCAGTAGAATTGGACACTCTGATTCATCAAATACAATCCACTGTTTTCCTAGGACTTACTCAATCAGTGGCAGTGTGGCTCAGTGTAAAGGTGGCAGGCTAGTTTCCATTAGCCAGTCAGTCTGAACTGTTATTTCTTATAGAAAGGAAATACCCTTAACAGCAAACAGGACTTATTGGAATTGTAGTCCTTATTTGGCAACTCAGAAGAAATACAATTTTTATAATCTCCATGGTTCTTTTTCATGGATACATACATTATTATAGTATTATGTGAGTCCAAAAGAGTCAGTTAGCATCTCAGCTAAACCAGGCTCTATTAGAGACTGAAATCCTCAAACTTAAGGTTCTACAGTAGCATTGTTTTTATTTAGCAACCTTCATCGACAGATAACAGACTGCAAGCTCTTTAGAGTTCATTCATTTTTTTAAATTTCACTTTCATTACACAATACTTTCCCAGTTACCAATACTTTTACATTCTCAGGACATACTCAGTTTCTTTCCTATTCTACCCTTGTCCTAAACTTGGTTTTCTTCATGACGCTATTTTTATGAACTAGTTTCTGTGTTGTCATCTTATATTTGGACTCTAAATGTACTTAAATGGGGACTCAAAACACCAAAAAAACTGTCATTGGTACAATGCAATTATTGAAAAAGTAGTTCTGATTACTGATCTAAGGACATGAAGGCATAGGGATGGTCTTGCCAGGAGATGGAGTGACACTGATCCAGCCCCATGTTCTCGTTTAATACCAAATTCTCTTGGTATAAATAAGCCTCTTGCACTTGATGGTATGAACTCATACTAGGGATGTAGCCTGTGGCTTACAAACTGAGAAAAGTTCTATAGAACCAACCTACCTAGAGTATAAGCCTAGGAACATGTTTTCCTTGTTATTATTTTCTAAACCATTGAACTAAATCTCTGAGTTGGTGAATACATTGAGGGGTACTTTTTGTTGTCTCAAATACTGAGACTGTCATATACAGTGATGGAAGTTCCTTGGTCCTTAGTTTCTTGAACCAGATGTAGGTCCTTTCCAGTTCTAAATATCTTTTCTCTCTGGTTCTCAAAATTACATAACCGTTTACTTAGCAGTTTTCATTTATATATAAGTAATTCCTTGGGATAAGACCTATGTATGTAAATTGTAGAACATTACCCCCAAGTCATTACCTCTTAATCATCTGCAGAAATATCTATCAGTTCTTCTCAGTTACCTGTTTTCTTCTCTCTTACCTTTTATCAGTACTTTGACTATTTCTCTATAGCCCAGATGAAGTTGGAAGAGAAGAGCTAATTCAAAACAACTATATCTGCAAATCTTAAGGGGAATAAATGCTGTCTTAAGGAAAGTAAACAGACACAGATAACTAACTCAGCGAAAAGACAGATGCTTTGAGGATCTCTGGTGCCATCCATCCCCAGCACTGGGATGGGGGTTGCAGAAAGAACAGTAAATTAGTTTAGAGAACCCAGACAACTCCCCGGCTATTCCTCAGTCCGGAATCCACAACCAGAGCTTCATTTGGTATTTCAAGATACCAGAACTTTCCAAGACACCAGATCAATGCCTATTAAATGCTCACACATTGACATATTCCAAAACCATACAGAATGACTTTTGAAATTTTTTAACCACTATTTTCTTCCACCAGCACAGATAATCAAAATCACAGTGTTTCCATTTCTTAAAGAAGTTCTTCCATTTTGTTTTGCATAAAAATACTACTTTAAAGCAGAATTTGTCTGAAAATCTGGTTTGCAGTGTTACAAAGAGATCTAATATTGATAACTTAAATTAATTTAAAGATTCTTTGGCATCATCAAAGTCTACAAGAATGGGGAAAGTCATTTATGTAATTATAACTGTCTTTTCCTTGATCTATTTTTAACATTGCAAAATGTAAATGACATTTGACTAGAGAGGTGAAGAGGAATGAAGATTTACTCTTTGAAGCTCCCTTTAGAAAATATGTTCAAAAGGTTAGGGCATAGAGGGGTAAGCAGTGAACATTCAAAGCCCTACATAATTTTTGGCTAATATTCACCATTTTTTAAAATCCAGGTCAGCAATACTTTCTTTTTCATGAAAATAGCTGTATTTAGATTGCTCTATAACTAGTTCCTTACTAAGAAGTTTAGAAAAACAAAACATGTTATCACATCTAAATCTGTTACTAAACTTTTAGGATACATGATGAAAACAAAATGTAAGTAAAGTATTTGTACATTTTGCATATTTTGGCAAGTAAAAAGTTAAATATGAAGCAAAAGAAAGAACCTTAGGTTCTCTTCTTTAGACAGGAGTGATATTATTCTTGAATGCGAAATATTATAGAAATGAGCATTACTTATGATTTTTATTTCTTCTTTTAAATATGCCATTAATATATAAGTAAATGTCATTTGAAAGATAATTATACTAAGCCAAAACTAGAAACCATATGAAAATTGCATTACCACAATAGAAACACAGGAAAAATTAGTGAGGCAATTGTTTTTGATATTTATTGTCTCTTCAATTCCAGACTGCTAGTAGGAATTCATTTCAGAATTTAATAAAGCCTGACATCAGCAAAGTGGAGCTTTTAAGAGATGTCCAAAGCAAAAAAGATCTTATCATTCGGTTGGTAACTCATGATATTGATCAAGAAATTTTAGAAAATGAAGAGAGCTTAACTTCTGATGAAGATGAAGTTGTTTTACAAGAGATTGTAAAAGAAGAATTTCCAGAAGACCCATTTGAAGATCAAGGAAAAGATGTGAAGTCCATCGCAAACACAGTCGCTTTTCCCAAGCCACAGAAGAGTAAGAGCAGTCTGAAAAAATTTTTGTCACTAGGAAAATGTTATAATCCCAGATACAGTGTAATTACAACAAATATTGAAGCATCACCAACTCAATGGACAGAATCTAAGGAGACACAAATGAGAAGAATTGTTCCTAAGGCTAATGTGACTACTTCAAAATCCTTGACTGACGCTGACTCTTCCTTTTGGGAAAGGAAGACACAACTAAGTGTAAGTGAGAAATGTGACTATCAATGGGTTTCTACAGAAAAGGCATAGTTTTACAAACAGTCCGAGTAATGTACATTGGGTAGGAATAAAGGGTATAAACTGGATTCAGGCAGTCTCTTCCAATTCAGATGATATTTACAACAAACGGAAATGATTAACAGATGAAGGCAGGAGACTCAACCAAAGAAAAACAGATCATGGAAAGATTCCTAGGTTAGTTAGAAGGACAAGTAGAACAGAAAATGGAAACCAGTTAGAAGAAATACATGCTCATTATTTTAAATGATAGATTTCATCCTTTTTTTTTCTATATTCTGACCTGTAAATGCTTATTGGAAGTTTTGTGTACAGAAACTCTATGCCAGTGAGCAAGGCCAGAAGATAGGCTAGAGGGGAATAAAATGAGTCACACAAATTCAGCCTATCTGGGTTTGAATTCTATTTTTGCCCTTTAGTAGCTATAGGACTTTTGGACAACTTCTTAACCAACTTTTTTTTCTTAAAAATTACTTACCCAACTTATATAACCATAGTAAATTAGTCAAAATATACTGAATATTTATCCTGCAATTAGCTCATAAACTTTTACACATAGATCTTGTCCCGGTTCAGTATCCTTCAAGTGATGCTCTGGGCCTCATTGATATCTTGAGTTGGCCCTACCAAAAAAATTATACCATATCATGTGTTTTGAGGATACATATGATTTAGGATTTCTTTGTGAGACAATTTCCTGGATTATTCATTTGCAGTGATTTCCAGGTTAACTCAGAAGTGGCAGTGAACCAGAGAAAACAGAGATACAACCCTGACCAGTTTAGGAGCTAACCAGGGTCAATAGTCTTAACTCAAACTCTGATCTATTTATTGGGATCTATTTATTTGGAAGCCATGTGAGATTTCATAACCAAATATGATGTGCCTGGTCAGAAATGCTGGCTACATAGACAACTAAGGAAATGTTATAGGATATTTTATTTGATTTATTGTCAACCCTCTTTGTATAATACGTGACTTGGACTTTTCCAGAGAGAAGAAATGAAATTTGGTACTGAATCAACACATAACTTCATACATAGAATTATGAGTACATCATCATACAATGAAGAGGATCTGCCTTCATTTTCTAGGTATAGTCAGTTAAAGCAATATGAGTTAGTAAAGAAAATAGAAATCTGAAATGAAAATTATTTTGATGGAAAGGATGGGCCCCTTAAGTAAACCTCTGAGGAAGCCAGTGTTTAACCCTTCAATCTCCCCTCCTTTCCTAGCTTCCGTCTGTGGTTACTATCTCGGCCTCCCCTTCCAATCTTCTCTCCCATTCCTATGTATCTGGTCTATACTTCCTTTTATCCATTATTGGACCTGCTTTTTAGTATAGTGCTCTAGTTAGTATAGTTAGATTAAGTCTTTAAGTGTTAGGTTCTTGAACCTGGGAGGCAGGACCAGGGTCAACAACAGTCCCTGCACTAATGACCCACATAAAGGGGTTCCTATTTAGTTCCTTTATGTACCTAAGTGCTCAACAGTGTGGCACTGTCAGAGGAATCCCAAGAATGGAAGTGGTGATGTAAGTTGGAAGATTAAGGGAAAATTTCTCAAAAGCAATGGAGTTTGTGTTGAGCCTTAAATGATAGATAAGATTTAGATAAGACCATTCAAGTTGGGAAGATTGTAAGAAAAAGGCTGGACTATACAGTATTTGTAGGGGACATGGAGGAACAAAGTACACTGTAGAGTTTAAGACTTATTAACACTTTCTCTAGAATAGACAAGACGTGTTTTAGATTGTTCTTATGTTTATAATAACATTCATAAACTGGGAAGGGTAGCACTTTGTATTATGGGAGAAATAGGGTATAAGAAGAAAAATCTACCTGGTTGTAACTATGTTCTATTCCACCTGACACTATGAAATTAAGGTTTCTTTTTGACTTGATGCCAGTTTAGGACATCTACTTTTGGCCAACCATTTACCCTATCTCCCCTCACGATTATTTTAACATACATCATTAGTAATGCAGGTAACTCTCAATTATTTGTATCATTGGATAAGGGGACACATATTAAATAAAAGTCAATGTGGCAATTACTTTCATTTAATTTGAAAACTCAGGCATACCATTATTCCAAGTTTGCTTCTATATGAATAATGACTTTGAAAGGTTGTTCTTTTACTTAACCAGTATTCCTTCATATATTACATACATAGAAAATGAAATGTCTTTTATCTTTTTTTAGTGATGATGATGATCGTCCCTCAGATCCAAGTGCCAAAATAACAGAAGGTTAGATTGATTTTTTCTTAATTTAAATTAGATAGTATTTAAAAGGAGACTTTGTTTGTTGCATTTATAAATTTTCCTGTTGTCAAAATTGAGTCTAGTACCCATCTGACACCATACTTAGTTATTACAGTATTATTGACTTTATTTATTGCGGTGATCACTTTGTAAAGGTATATAAATGTCTAATCACTATGTTGTATACCTGAAATTAATATAATATTGTATGTCAACTGTAATTTAAAAATAAAGTTTTTAAAAAGTAAAGTAAAAAAAAAACAAACTGAAGTTAACATTAAGTAGGTTGATCTACTTTGGGGCAGTACTGGATCAATTAACTAATTAATATGGACCAAGTATTTTGCTTTTTCTGAGTCACTAATAAGATTTCATTAATATTTCTGGTGCAAAGTATGTGGTGTGATATTGTGAGTTTATAATTACCTTTCTCTTATACGAAATTTCCAGGAAATAAGGGTCTATTACATCTACATATGGACTAGAGCCCATGCTACTAGGATGTAATTACCTCTTGAAGAGTGTATGTTTGCTTTCTATATATAACTAGTTTAGCCCACATAAATACATAAAAAAGCTTGTAAAGCTAAAAATTAAACCCAAATCTATTTGCTTACATTAAAATTTAGCTAGGGTGGACCCCACCATATCTGAGTCTCCATCAACCTAGCAAACACTGGTCACCTCACCTTGGTGATTCCCTGAGACCCTGCCCCACTCACCTTACAGCCAACCCAAGCGTTTAGAAACAAACGGCATGATTTGACTCATGCTGAAGACTTTTCTAAAATCTTTCAAGGGTCCACAAAACCCAAACAAGCAGCATCTGGCCTCAGCATGTCCGCTACCTCTTGCTGAGCAGCCTCAAGGCTGGCACTAGTGGCAGCTGCCTCGATTCACAGCATGGCTTCTCAAGGCACCTCTAAGGCCAGCACAGGTGGTAGCTATCTGCTGATTACTTGGTGACTCTTGCCAGGTGTGCTTGGGCAGGGCACAGGCTGCAGTTGAACTTGGCCTGTAGTGGGGCCCCTTCTAGGAGGCCCTGGAGCCAGCATGCCTGGTGGCTGGCTTCAGATCAAGCCATAGCACCACCCGGGGCTGCATCTGAGGATGACACACCTAGGGGCAGCCTGGGCAGGCACCAGAGCCCTGCTAAAGTGAATCTTTCTCTATAGGGTCAGCCCCTCACCAGCAAGCCCTCACAACCAATCAGCCCAAGGGTTAATCCCTCCCATTGTCAAGCAAACAGCAACCAAGGCTTAACTACAACAGGAGGGCATGCACAACCCATACAAAGGACATACCTGGAGGACCCAGCTCACGTGACTAGGGAAGACTGTGCTACAGGGCCCCACAGGACACCCACTACATAAAGCCATTCACTAAGACTGAAAACCACAGCAGCTCTACCTAATATACAGAAACGAACACATGGAGGCAGCCAAAATAGGGAGACAAACATGCATCAAATGAAAGAAAAGAACAAAGATCCAGAAAAAGAACTAAACAAAATAGAGAGAAATAATCTACTAGATGCAGAGTACAAAACACTGGTTATAAGGATGCTCAATGAACTCATGGTAACAGTAGATGAACTTAGTATAACAAAGGTATAGAAAACGCTTAAATGGAGATATAAAACATAAAAAAAGGACCAGTCAAAAATGAAGAATACAATAACCAAAATGAAGAATGCCTTAGGAAGAATTAATAGTAGATTAGATGAAGCAGGGGATCAAATCAGTGATTTAGAAGATAAGGTAGCAGAAAACACTCAGTTGGAACAGCAACAAGAAAAAAGAATTCAAAAAAGTAAGGATAGTTTAAGGGGACTCTGGGAAAACATCAAGCAAATCAACATTCACATCATAAGAATACCTGAAGAAGAGAGAGCAAGGGTTTCAAAACCTATTTGAAGAAATAATGACAGAAAACTTCTGTAACCTGGTGAAGGAAATAGACATACAACCCCAGGAATCTCACAGAATTTCAAACAAGGTAAACCCAAAGAAGCTCACACCATCATCATTAAAATGCCAATGGTAAGGATGTGGGGCAGGTGGGTGGAAGACCGACCAGTGCTCCAGAGCTATCTGTAACACCCAAAGTCTGTGGTCCCCCTGCACTGAGACCCCAGCATGGTGCACACAGGCACCCTTGGGACACATCTCCCCGTGTCCAGCATGGTCATCCTCGGGGATCTGAGAAAGATGAAGAAACATTAGAATGGCTATGTAAACTCCCATCCCCACAACAATGCACCCTTGCCCAGCACTGTGTATCTGCATTAAAAAAAAAGCACACCTTGGGAGGCTTTGTTTATCCTTCTTGCGACTACATCAAAGTTCTGACAGAAACACAGAGCAAACAGCAAGCAAAGTCACCTGGTATCTAGATAGAAGCACTACAACTAAGAAGAGAATAATCAACCTGCAATGTTAGAAGGTAGGAGAAGGCGAAGATGTGAGGCTGCCCTGTCCTGAGCAGCTGAGTTGGAGAGAGGCTATGGCAGTGGCAGCTGGCAGCTGCAGATGCCCCTTAAAGGGACCATGTCTGCAAGCAGACTTTTGCAATGGTGGACCTGCTCACTCTGAGCACCAGCCCCAGGTCGGCTGCATGGGGAGCACCAGGGACTTACAGGGGGACACTGAGATGTCAGGGTGAGGGCCGGAGGCGAGGCTCTCTCCTGGGCAAAAGTGCTGGTGGTATCCATTGTTCCTCTGTTGAGCCCTTCCACCCTCCCAGTGTGCAGACTCAGAGCCTCTATAGCTGAGAGGTCATTAAACTGGATAACAGAGATGGCTCCACCCAGAGGATTCCCTGAAACTCCGCCTCTCCCAGCTCACAGCCCACCCAAACTACATCCAGGTATGTTCTCTGCAAGTCCCATGCTCCTTGTTAAGCAGCACCAAGACACACACTGGTGGCAGCTGGCTTCGGTTTCTGATGTGGTTTCTTGAGGCAACTATAAGCACAGCATCGGGGGAATGCTTGCTGAATCTTAACAGGTAGCCCTGGAGAGACACAGGCTGAGGCTAAACTTGGCCAGCAGCTCAACCCATCTCAGGACTGTGCCACTGGACCCTTACTATACAAAGTCACACTATTAAGACAGGGAGACTTAGGAGCTTTGCTTAGTACACAGCAATAGACACAGAAAGGCAGCCAAAATGGGAAGACAAAGAAGCAGAAACTATATGACAGAACAGAACAGAGATCGAGGAACAATGGAGTCAAGCAATCTAAAAGATTGAGAGTTCAAAACACTGGTTATAAAGATTCAAAATGAACTGGGAAATGCAGAAAACTTTAACAAATATAAAAAAACATTAAAATGGAAATGGAAATTATAAAAAGGGAACCAATCTGAAATGAAGAACACATCTGAGATGAGAAGTATATTAAATGGAATAAATGGAATAAACAAAGTGAATAAAGAAAAGGATCAAATGACCTATCTAGAGGATGGGAAAGCCAAGGACACAAAGAATGGCAAGAGATAAGAGACTAAGACTAAAAAATAATTAGGAGTATATGGGCACTATTAAGGTCCAAATATCCATCTGATTGGTGTAACTGAAGAAAATCAAGATGTTGAACAGTTGTTTGAAGAAATAATGATGGAAAACTTCCCAATCTGGAAGGAAATGGACATAAAACCCCAGAAAGCTCAGAGAATTCAAAAAATCAGGGATCCAAGACACATAAATTAAAATGCCAAAGGTTAAATACAAAGAAAGAATATTAAAAGCAGCAAGAGAAAAACAGATAATTACTTATAAAGGAACACCCATAAGACTGGCAGCTGATTTCTCAAAAGAAACTATGCAGGACAGAAGGACTTGGCACAAAATATTTGACAGGATGAAGACCCAGGATCTACAACCAAGACTTTATCCAGCAAAGCTATCATTTAAGTTGAAGGACAGATAAAAGCTTCCCAGACAAAAATAAGCTAAAGGAATTTATCACCACCAAGCCAATTACAGGAAATGTTGGAGGGACTTCTTTAAGAAGAAAAAATACAAAAGACTCACTTCAGATTAAAAGACACACAGAGACTAAAAGGAAGGGGATGGAAAAAGATATTGCTTTGATGGACCTAGAAGGTATTTAAGTCATACAGAGAAAGATAAGCACTATATGATTTCACTTACATGTGAAATCTGAGGAATAAAAAGAACAAACTAATCAAAAACAGATTTGCAAATATAATGGACAATTTGATGATGGACAGAGGGGAGGGACTTTGGGGGGCTGGAATAATTGAGTGAAGGGTTAAAGAAGTACAAATTAGCAGCTGATGGAGGGTCACAGAGATGGGGAGGATGGCATAGGAAAAGCAATTAGCATTAATACGTTGGCTAGGTGGAGGGTCAAGGGAGGGAGGGAGCAATTGGGGGATCATTTTATGAACTATATAGATGTTTAACCAATGTACTGTATACTTGAAACTTAAATAATTTTTTAAAAGACTGTCAGCTGATTTCTCAACAGAAACTTTGCAGGATAGAACAGATTGGCAGGAAATACTCAAAGTCATTAAAGGTAAGGACCTGCAACCAAGATGACTCTATCCAGCAAAGTTTTCATTTAGAATCAAAGGATAAAGAGCTTCCTAGAAAAGAAAAAGCCAAAGGAGTTCATCACCACAAAGTCAGTATTACAGGAAATATTGGAGGAACTTTTCGAAAGAAGAGAGGAGAAGGAGACAGAGAAGGAAGAAGAAAAGGAAGAAGAAAAGATCAAAAATATAAATAATAAAATGGCAATAACTACATATTTACCAACAACTATCTTAAACGTAAATGGATTAAATGCTCCAGTGAAAACGAGTTAACTGAATGGATAAGAAGATAAGTCCTTTACATATACTGCCTACAAGAGACTCACTTCAGATCGAAACACTGAAAGTAAAGGAATGCAAAGATATTTTATGAAAATGCAAATGGAAAAAAGCTGGGGTAGCAATATTTATACAATATAAAATAGACTTTAAAATAAAGGCTATAACAAGAAACAAAGAAGGACCCAGTAATCCCACTTCTGGGTATTTATTTGAAGAAACCCAAACCAGTACTTTGAAGGGACATGTGAATTGATATGTTCTTCGCAGCATTATTTAAAATAGCCAAGATAAGGGAGCAACCTAGCGTCCATCAATGGATGAATGTATAAAGAAATATTATATATATATTGGAATATTACTCAGCCATAAAAAGAATGAAATCGTGCCATCTGCAACAATATGGATGTACTTAGAGGGTGCTGTGCTGAGTGAAGTAAGTCAGACAGAGAAAGACAAATGCCATATAATTTCACTTACATGTGGAATCTAAGGAATAAATAAAAAATCAAACAAAACAGAAACATGCAAAGAAACATTTTGAGGGTTGCCAGATGGGAGGGTGGTTGGTGGATGAGTAAAAAGGTGAAGGGATTAAGAAGTACAAATTGGTACTTATAAAACAGCTATGGGATATAAAGTATAGCATAAGCAATATAGTCAATAATATTGTTATAACTACATATGGTATCAGATGAACACTAGATTTATCCAGGTGATCACTTCGTAAATTATATAAAGATCTAATCACCATGTTGTACACCTGAAACTAACATAATGCCAAAATTTTTTTAAAAGAAATTGAAAAAAGAAAAATTAAGTATGATTCCTACAATTTAGATTTGAGCAATCAAGTGGCTTGTGGCGCCATTTGGTGAGACAGGGAGAGAAACAAAGGTGGGGAAAGGAAAGGGAATTAGAATTCTGTTTGGGCTGTGTGAAACTGAGAAAACCATCAGACAGTCAAGTAGAGAGATCACATAAGCATTTGGATAGGTAAGTCTAGAATTCAGTGTGGTGATCAGGGCAATACAAATCCTTAGTTTCACAGAATAGACAACAAAATTTCAACTTGATTCTGATTATCTAGAACTTTCAACACCTGGAACTTTTCTATGCCCTCTTCATCAAAAGTTTCCTAGGTATATCCAGAATGGTTGCTATGCATTTAGCCTAGGCACTTAAAAACTGATATTTGGAATGATGGCTATGATAAATAAAAATGGCCCCAATCATTTGAAAAAAATCAGTTCAAATATGTGCAGTATACAAGACTTCCTTAGTTGAGAATGCACATTCAGACACTTTAGAACAATTAACAACCAACAATAAAATTTAGGGAATAATCTGGTTAACCAGTTTCATCAGAAAATTGAACTAATGGTTGCCCTCATATTCCAGGTAACTGAGGTTTTTCCATAGTTGTTCTAGAACCCTTGGCATAAAGGGTAATCCAGAGAGTCCTCTCATCTTGGTCCTTCATGATTACAGACATACAAAATACATATCAAATATATACACATTATTTAGTTTGGTTCTTTTGTGAGAAAGTAATCACAACCCTATGGTACATATGAGGAAACAGAGTCAGAGAAGTTAGAAGCAACCTGCCCGTGTTCACTGAGCTTTCAGTAGTGAACCTGAGACTGAAACACTGTTTTTCTGACTCCAAACAAGTCCAGTGCTCTTTTTGCTTCTAGTTGTCCCACTAGCTGTGGGTCTTTGAAACTTCTCTCAGTATCTTTAATCCTTAGGCCAAATTTCAATCATTGATGTCTCCTGGAACTCAGGATATTGCCTCAGTGCCCTCCTGATTTTCGCAGGAAGTAACTATTTTCTAAGACCCACATTTTCCTTTAGCTGGCAGCTCATTAATTTTCTTTTAACTATCTACAACCAGTGAGCCGTAGGGTCCTTAGAAATCACCCACAGCCTAATTCTTATTTTATAGATGAGCAGAGAGGCCCACAGAGTTTGAGGGTTTGTGCAAGGATGCATAGCTAGTTACAGAGCCTGCCTCTCCTGAAGTTTAGGCTGGTGCTCCTTCCACCATGTCAGACTCCATCTTCCCCAATTTCTGAGTGAAGAGTCAAGACCCATGCCCAGAATTCTAGGGTCTCACCTCTTTCAGCTTTTTCTGTGTCTAATTTCTATAATTCTTTATAAAATTTGATATTATTTTTGTGCCAAAATGTGTATGTGTTTCAGAAATAACTCTTCCAATATTGTGTTTTGATCACAGATAGTTTTGAACTGGAGAGTGCAAGCAATGTTGAGGTAAATATTTTTCACTGGCCCCTCCCAGTGAGATAGTGGAGACCTGATAGAAATAAGGACTGTCTGTGTAGTGTGCTTCAAGCTCCAGGAAAAGATTAATCTGTATATATGAATATATATGCTCTCCAGTGTCAGAGAAAAAGAAGCCAGTATATTCCCTTTAGTGCCAAAGTCCTTACCATAGTCTACTGGGCCCTACATGAGCTGCCGCACCCTTTCTTCCCCACCGCGTTACTCTGTCATTTTGTTACCCTTTGTCTACTCAGTCTGTCACTCCAGACACACTGACCTTCTTACTGCTCACCTAACATGCCAAGCACACTCCCACCTCAGATGCACTTTGCACTTGATTTTCCTCTTCCAAGAACACTCTATGTGTCTTGTTCTCCTATTTCCTCACAATTTTTGCTCAAAAGTCACCTTCTCAGTGAAGCCTTCCCTGACAACTCCATGTAAATAAACACACACATAGTATCCCCCTTATCTTGTTTTACTTCAGAGCACTTAAGTCACCATTCATTCATTCATTCATTCAACAATTATTTATTGAGTGCATACTATGTGCCAGACCCTGAAGATTCATCAGTAAACAAAGCAGATAAATATTCCTACCCTCATCCTCTTATTTTCCTATATATTCATTTGAACATAAGCCTCATGACAGCAAGAGCTTTGTCTGTTTTGTTCGTAACTGTATGCCAGCCCCTAACACAGGACTGAAGCATAGTAGATGCCCAACAAATGTTGGTTGAAAGAACAGCATTAGCTGTCAGGGCCAAATTTAGTCTCTATGTCAGTAGCTCCACAGCTCCTCTCCCTATGAATCTGATGTACAGCTACATTTGGGAACTACTACACAGAGCAGAGGTTCTCAATCCTGGCTACATAGTGAAATCATCTGGAAAACTCTACAAAATAACTGATGATGAGGTTCCACCCCCAGAGATTCTGGTTCAGTTGGTCTGGGTAGCAGCCTCAGCTTTGGGCATGTTCTAAAAGCTGCCCAGGTGATTTAATGTACAGCCAACATTGAGAATCACTGACAACATACTCATGTCAGGACATTTGGTATAATCTGCCTCTCCTGCTTCCTTTAGATCAGGAATTCTCAACTTGGCTGCACATTAGAGTCACTTAGAAAACAAACTAATACTTGCCCCCACCATAAGAGATTCCTGTTCAGTTGGGGTGGGTCCCAAGCAAGCCTACTTTTAATTTTTCTCTAGATAATTCTATTGCATGGCCAGTGTTGAGAACCACTTCTTTAGATTGTCCCTGTCCCAGTTTAATCTCTTTAAGTATCCTATTTTACAATATATTGATCCATAAGCTGCCTCAAATACTCCAAGAAAAATTAGAGTCATACTTTTATAATACTATGTTCTCCACACCATTGATACAAAGCACACTTCTCTCATCTCACATGCATATAGGGCTTGCCCCTTCCCTTTTAACTTTTACCACCATAGAGTGGCTACCTGCAGCCACTCCTCCAACCTATTTTGTGCTCTTCTGGGATCCCGCTACTTCTGCATTCCAAGAGGTGCTAAAGGTCCACAAAAGCCAGCATCCAAGCTGCTATCCCTGCCCTACCACGTTCATGCTCCTGCAACCCACACAGTAACTTGCTTGCTCCAGACCTCGCAATGGTTAAGAATTATTTAAAAGGAGATTGAGGTAGTAAAATAGATATCCTTTTTCTCCCCTTCTCCCCTGAAGACCTCCCCTGTCATATTCTTCTCTCAGAGAAGAAATTAAAACATTTTATTTATTCCAAGCTCCAGGAAAGATGGGCAGGCATGACCGACATGTTTTTGTAACCTGGGAACCCTTGAAATTATCCTACAAGGCAGCCTACATTTGCCAAGTCTGGGGCCAATCCTAGGTATCATAATTGGCAAGAATTATGAGAAGTCATGCCTAGGATGCCACAATGGTTGTGACCTTTAGAGTTTCTAGGTATACCTCATGTTCATTGTCCAATGGCTGAGGCTTGTTAGCATTTCACCTTTGTCTTGGCAGTTTGTCACCCTCTATCAACGCGAAAGTGCTCTGGCCGGCCTATATTCTTCAAATAATGGCATTTCAGGTATAATATATTTACTATTTTATGATAAAGCTCTCAACTGTGTCATTTTCAATATATAAGTTTTTATTATTCACTCCTTGCAGTGAGTGGCTCCCACATTGCATTGTCTCCACCCACCACCATTATGGGGTTGAAATAATATTACCGTGTATCTAGACCTGCAACCTCCAGGTTATTATGCAGTTCTCCCACTTGAATCTCACAGCAAAGGGGCATCAGTACTGAAAGTAACACTTAATAGGTATTGGCTATGTACCAAGCATTCTGCTAAGTGCTTTTCTCACATCTACTCTGTAAAGCATCATCGTCATTGTACTGACAGAAACAGTGTCACTGATGCAAAATAGCTTACCATACAATGCTTCCCTATGCAAGTCTTAGTCTTATTTTACAGTAGAGAAAATGGAGATAAATGACCTGCCTGAGGTTGCCCAGCCAGCAAGTGGCAGAGCCAGGGCTCAAATATCACAGGTCTTGTGGCTTTTATCCCACATTCTTTCCTCCTGCCAGCCAGGGCCTACATCTAGTTGTCACTGCATCTCAGAATTGAACAGTGACCAAGGACAACCTGTAGAGTTCAGTAGCAAGTAAAACAGATCTCATCTAAGTTTCTGTATCCAACCAAATAGTAAAATCACTTTCTTCTTCACCTTCACTTTGACAGGGACACCTCCTCCCAACCCCTGCATTGTGCACATTACAGG
Organism: Eonycteris spelaea; assembly: GCA_003508835.1. Classification (NCBI taxonomy): domain Eukaryota; kingdom Metazoa; phylum Chordata; class Mammalia; order Chiroptera; family Pteropodidae; genus Eonycteris; species Eonycteris spelaea. The sequence continues at coordinate 25,455 of PUFA01001388.1, forward strand.
AACTCACTGTACAGCAGTTATAAATTAATAATTTTTTTTGTTCTGATAGGGGGTTTTGGAGGAAGAAATGCACAAATGACCAACCTTGTACTAAGATGCTCAAAATAGTACAAAAGGCCCACAAAGGAGAATTTATTCAGAAATTACAATGATGCCTATTTATGAAAACCCACAGGAAAAGGAGGACTTTAGGACCAACACGTGTCCAATATAGTTTATAGTATATTTTGTACAAATATGCACTGGGAGTCTAAATCAGCTCATGGTATGAAATGCTATTCTGTAGCACTTGGCATGTATTGTGACCCATTCACTTTGGCCATAAACACCCCAAGCATATCTCTCTCTCTTAAGTGACCAATACCAAGTAGGTGAACCCTACTATACTGCCCACAAAGTGATCAAAGTAGCATCAGGGTGTCTTGAAGAGAGTCAGTCTCAGCAAGCTGGCTTCATTTTGACACATCCAACTTCTACTTCCAATACACCATGAATGCCCACCTATTGCTCGATTTCTCTTCTCTGCAGTTTTGCTTTGAAAGGAGTAGGAATTATCACCCAAAGAATTCACTGTGCCTCTAGGGATGAGTTTCCTATGTATTGTTATTCTAGCCAGTGCCAAACTTGAATATGCAGAATCTACTAGTGACTGCAAGTTGCAGGGCAGTGTCTCAAAGTGTCTTTAAGGGACTGCTCGCATCAGGATCACTCAGGATTCTTATTAAGAGTGCAGACTTCTGGCCCCTCCCAGACCTGCCAAGTTAGTGTCTGTGGGAAATGATGTACAGGCATCTACATTGTTAACAAGATGCTAAAATTGCAAAAAAAAAACAAGTTTCATTTTTCCCCTAAAGATTTTTCAGAACCTTGCTTTGCAGCACATGCCTCAATCCTGTAACTGAAAGTCTCTGTCTTGCTTTTTCTAACTATAAGGTCTCTCCATTCAAACCTTTGTCTTTGCCTCTGCAGACTTTGCTTTTTCCTTATTAATATCTAGGTTGTTCTTATTTCTTAAACTGTCAGAAGATTCCAATACTGCATTATTAATTTGAAAAGCTAAACTTTCTCCCCTTTATTTTGGGAGTAAATTTGCTATCTGTTACCTTAGTTTCAATCATAGATTCTTGACATTTCCAATTTTATATTGCTGGAGAGAAGATAAAAACTAGGTAAGTACAGAATAGGAGAACTTTGCATTTTACTAGAAATAAAGTATGTGCTTTATCATTCTGTCTTCATGACATCCTGTCATGATGCATCAACAGAGTAGATAAATGCTCACTTTTGTCCTTATAGATACCATAATCATTCTGTTCACATCAAATATGTTTTAAGAGCCCTTTGCATGAAACAAGTGGTAGAGAAAAATGGGTCTAACTGGAGACTTATTGGCCACACAAGTCCTCATAGCTCACATAACAAAAAAAAATCACTTGGGGTTCAACAGAGTTTACCCAGAGTGAGTCAGAAATTATGGCCTTTTTAATGCACTGCTCCTTTTACCTGAACATCCTGAAATGGAATCCCTCACTGTTAAGATTCAAAAGCTACCTTTTCATGTGGAATTAGCTCATCATCAGTCTCTTTTTGGATAATGATCTGCTAGCATGAGGGAGACAACTGCTGCTAAGCTGACTCAAGAAGCTTCAGGGTACAGGTAGTGCAAAGCTAGCCTGCATATCAGAAATCCTGGACCCTAGTACCAATTTGGCCACTTCCTATCCATGTGACCTTAGACGAGGCATCTGGCCTCACTGAATTTCTCCTGCTTCCTTCCCTGGGGTGTCAGAAGGAACAAACAGAAGATCCTTTGTGAACGCACTTTCAAAACCCAAAAGTTATTAAAGTGATTCTAAATCCTAAATTATCAATCCCCTAGCCTGACATCCTCGATTGGAAAGCCCAATAAATGACCATATTTCTCATTTGGTTTGCTCACAGACACTGATAAGCCCAGTACTTCCAAACAGGGATCTGAAATAATGAGGAAGGTATCATCAGTTCTGTCCAAAGTATTTTCAAGATCTAAAGACAATGTTCCCAAATCTTCCTCACCCTCACCCCCTCGCCAGGACAGAAGCTGAGGCTGCTACACCTGACATCAGTAAGCCAGTTGATCTTTCTCCAAAAATAAATGATTTTTGAAACATGATATTGTGTCCTACATGCTGACTCTATAAATACTGAAAATAAGAGCAAAGATATTACAAAAAGGCAGCTGACAAAAAGAAGGGGTCGATAAATGCTTTTGATCGGCATTTTGGTATGAGAAGAGGGGCTGTGCCCATTCTGTACATATATCTACCAGGCAGTGTGGGATTTAATCTCAGTTTGTAAGGACCCTGCAACCTTGCTGGGAAGATAAGACTAACTTAGAAGCAAAAGTGTGACACTAGTAAGACAGTGTGCCCTCAGGTATTTTGAGTGTTCCAGGGGTGCAAAGAAGGGAGTTATTGCTGTGAACTGATAATTTTCCAGGAGGAACAGGAATTGAGGCAATCTTCACAGGACGGGTAGGATTAGGCAGGCCGAGGAAGCACCAGAGAGGCTTTCACCTCAGGTCACACAGCTGCATACAATGCTACCATACCAGAATGATTTAGTTCAGTGCTGTCTGATAGCAATGATGAAAATCATCTAAATATACTACTCAGTCCAGGACAGTACCCACTAGCTCCACATGGCTATTTAATCACTAGTATAACTGAGGAACTGAATTTTTCATTTTGACTTATTTCAACTTAAATAGCGACGTGAGGCTAGTGGTTCCCTTACTGAACAATGCAAGTCCAGTTAGTACACAGCCTCAGGCACTAACCAATTCAGATTAGGTTGACAGGTTCCCTGAAAATTCATTTCCAAAGTGTATCCCCAAACATCTACAGCAGTGCAGTGTTCTGACTCTTCAGAAGGATTTCAAAGCCAGGCATCCTCTTGGCCCTTCAAGACACATGTGGCCAGGAGGAGCTCATGCTCTCCAACCATACCTGTATTTTTGCATTTTAAAAACTCAATTGGAGAAAAATTAGGCTAATTCTAGAACTCCAAAGTCAAGGAATCACAAAGAGCAAGTCAGAACACAACAATTGGCTAAAAATTGCTTCCATGGGACAGAAACACCACTCTGGTACTAAACCATTCTGGCCTCCCTCTATCTAGTCAGTAAACAAGAAGATGATCATTAAACCAGTCATTCTGAAACCCCAGCTTTATCTAAGAAGTTAGGTTAGAGGAAGGTCCCAACATTATCCAAAACTCCCCAGGGAAATATTTCTTGACAAATTTCCTTCATGCTGTACCTGTAGTCCAAAAATGTTATGTTAACCAAACTGTAGCAAACAGAATGGCAGGTGGTTCTGCCCAAATATCACCTATACTCATATTTGGCTGGCTTCATCTGCTTACTCCTTCCTTCCCTTATATACTGAAGTTCATCACATGGAACAGTCTAAGTTTTAAACTTTTTTTTAAAGGTTAACAATAATGACAAACACCAATCTTACATATGGCTTTAATTAATAATAAAAATCCAGTTCATATTCAAAAGCACAAAAGGTACAGCAAAAAGTAAGTCTCTTCCCCTCCCCTCTCCCAGCTGCTACCTGGTTCTCTCCCTAAGCAATCTCTTTTACAATGGGTCAAGTATCCTTCCTGAGATACTCTATGGATAACAAGTATATTAACATATGACTTTAGAAAGAAGTCTAATTGAACATTCCCCTCAAAAAAGCAGAGAGAGGCATTGAGGGCAGGAGGTGAGAATGGAAGGAGAGATAGGGAATATGAGTGTGCTATTTGACAGCTACTATTATTTCCTGGTGCCACTTCTTTGGTCTGTTTCTGTGGTTGCATTTGTGCTTATATTAGTCAATCCTCATTTTTTTAAAAAATGCTTTTGTCTAACAAACTAAATGTCAAAAGGTAGCACCAAAATGGGAGTAAAGGTACCTACCATAGCTGTTCAAAGCCTGATGGCTAACATACATTAAGAATGTATAAACTAGTATCTACAGTGCTTGGAGTTGGGATCATTTAAATATAAACAGACAAAAGTACTAAAAATAAAAATGCACAGCTTCACTCACAATGAAGGAAAATGCAGATCAGAATAACCTGAACGTATCACACATATACCTTCTGGGGGAAAAAATACAATGATAAAATCCAGGATTGCCCAGAATGTAGAGAAAGAATGATATTTGGACTTTTCAGTGCTCATGGTACAAATTTGATCTTTCTGAAAAGAAGTCTAACAATAAGTAAGACAATCTATGGTTCTATCTGTACTTTTGGACCTGGGAACTCCACTTTAGGGAATGTGATTCAAGGGAACAATTTTAAAAGGACTCTGTATAAAAATGTTCATAGCAGTAAAATAATTATGGTAAAAAAAAATTAAAGCAATCCAAGTGGCTGTTAAAGAAGCAAAGAAAAAAAAAAAAAAAAACAATCCAGGTGGAGGACTGGTACAGCATACTAAAAGAAGAGAATATTATACAGCCACTGAAAATAAAGGATAGTGACACTATAAACACATAAAAATGCACATACAAAATAACTAAAATCAGTTCACAAAATAAGATATGCACTCTGATAATCAGAGAATATACATTACGATTTAGCAATCATATGGTATACTAATAAAATCCAAATAATTTAGATATTTAAATTAATAATCATGGAGTTTTAGCTGCTTGCTAATAAATGTCTTTCTCTTGAAGAAACATCATAATAATGATCACCAACATCACTTCTTAAGCCAATTCCAACCCTAACCTAAGTGAATGGAATATTAAATGCCTCAATTTCTTATGAGGCATGAGAAAAAAAAAGAGAAATTGTTCAGACTTTTTTCAATGGCTTCTTTAAAGAGGCCAAGTCACTTTCAGTCATCCCCAACGTACTCTTCTAAATTCTCAGCAGATAAAAGATATCCAAATTTTTGACGGATGTTCATTATAGAGTGTATGTCGGCCTTAAGTACACAATTACAATAGCTATATGTATCTGTGTGACAAGCATAAACTTTAGGGTAATTTCATTAACATGTGTCATATGGTTTTGCCTCTTTAGAGGACCTGGCATATAATTTCAGTATTTTTAATGATTCATCTAGGGAACAATTTACCTTTGAACAATATATTCTATTGGTCATATTTGATAGATTGCCAAATGCTTATCACAAATGTAATTGTTACTTCCTACTGAAAAAATGTGACTGCTCTTGTCATCTATTTTATGACACAGTTTCCAGTAACACTTGCAGAATAAGGAGACTCTTATTTAGTAAAGAATGCTAGATTAAATCCTTCTAGTGCAAATAATCATACCCAAAATTATGTCATCTGTGTTTACATTTCCCGATAAGACACCATGAAAATTTAATCTCAGGTCTTAACAACACAGTGAGGAGTACTTTACACCAGGGGCCCAAACTTTGGGCCACAGACCAGTACCAGTCCATGGCCTGTTAGGAACTGGGCCACACGGCAGGAGATGAGGGGCAGGCAAGCAAGCGAAGCTTCAACTGTATTTGCAGCTGCTCACCAGTACTGGTGCCACCACCTCACTCCACCTCAGATTATCAGGCATTAGATTCCATAGGAGCACCGGTCCCTGGGCCAAAGAGGTTGGGGATTGCTACACTACAGGAATGGCTCAGTATCAGGAGACAGATAAGCCTCGCTTTAAAGACCCTCACCAAGAACCGACAGACATAGATGTTTCAGGTCCACGGTGGACTATCTCCCAACAGACATTTGCTTTGGCAAGACATTCTGAGAACTGTAACACGTAGTCTAAGACTTTTCCTACCCACTTTTCCCTCTTTTCTCTCTCCTCCACAGGTATTAAACCTGCATCTAGTCCAACAGCTCTCCCTAATTCATTAGACTCCCTCCTCATTTTCCCTTAATAATATGTTTATATCTAATCCCATCTTGGGATCTGCTTCTCAGAGAACCCAAACTAACAGAAATGGTGCCAGTGGTGGTCCAAGAAAACAGGCTGTGATGAGATGAGGTTCTGGGACTGCTTCAGTCATTACCTGGTGGGCAAAATGGACACTGTCCTGGGAGATGTGTGGGGCATGCATAAAGATTTCTCTGGAGATGACATGGGAAAACTGAAAGAATGGCCTTGCAGCAGTGATGATTCAGACTTTTGAAAAATATGGGAAGAATAAGGCCTACAGTGACAGTGGAGATGGCTGGATACTGCCCTGCAGCAGGGTTATGAGAAATGGATGATAGTTAAGTACCCAAAGAATAAGTGTGAGAGCCAGAGGGCTTCCATGGAGCTTACAAAGAAGTCCCTATTTCCTTCAGTGGAAGAGTGGACATAACTGAACAACAAAGGACTTAATACAGTTGCAGAACTTCAGGGAAATACTCAATATTTAAACCATGGCAGGTCTGTTTTGCTGAACTCAGGACCACATGACTTCATGTGGTTTGGGAAAATCCTGGGACCCTAAAACATGGGTGGGAATATCTGGCCAGACTTCCCTGATGGTGTTGGTTCTACAGATAACCCCACACAGCCTCCGTTTGCAAATGGGGTCACTACTCCTTAGTAAGAACTGGCACTTGTGCTGGTAGATGCTACAAAGGATGCTCCTCCACAAAGCAACCAGTGCCCCATTTTGAGGAGCTGTGTCCAGCCATCTCCTTGTTACTAAGCTGATAACTAGGGTTAAATCCCAGCATAATGTACCTGGGGAAGTCCAGAGCCTGATAAATAAGAAAAGTATTAGAGGCTTTGTTCATCCTGTTGCGACCAAATCAAAGTTGTGACAGAAACAAGGAGCAAACATCAAGGAAAATCACCTGGGATGCAGATGGACAAGCCCTACAACTAGGGGAGAAAATAAGAAAATCAACTCTCTGTAATGGGAGGAGTTAGGAGAGGGTGAAGACATGAGGCTTGCCTGGTCCTGAGCAGCTGGTGGAGACAGACCATAGCAGTGGCAGTTGGCAGCTGCAGACTCTTAACAGGGCCACGTCCACAACCGAACTTTTGCAGTAACGGACCTGCTCACTGAGCACCAGAGCCAGGTCAGCTGCTCCTGGGGCACCAGGGACTTACAGGAGGACACTGAGTTGGAGCGAGAGAAAGAGGCAATGCTTTCTCCCCGGCAAGAGTGGTGGCAGTATCCATTATTCCTCTGTTGAGGCCTCCCCACTCCCAGTTTGTGGACACGGTGCTGCATAGCTGAGAGGTCATCAAACTGGTTAACAGAGGTCGCTGCTGCCCAGAGGATTCCCTGAAATTTCACCTCCCCCAATTTGCAGCCCTACCCAAGCCATATCCAGTTGTGTCCGGTGACTCAGGTGCCCCTTGCTGAGCAGCGCCTAGACTCACACTGGTGTCAATTGGCAACTATAAGCACAGCATATGGGGATTGCTTGTTGGATCTTAACAGGTGGCCCCAGAGGTACACAGGCTGGGGTTAACCTTGGCCTGCAGCTGAAACCCTCTCAAGATTGAGCCTCTAGACACTACTTCACAAAAAGCCACACTAATAAGACCGGGAGACTTAGGGGCTTTGCTTGGTATATGAAACAGACACAGAAAGGCAGCCAAAATGGAAAGACAAAGAAGCAAAAATCATATGAGAGAACAGAACAGAGATCCAGAAATAATGGAATCAAGCAATCTAACAAATGTAGAGTTCAAAACACTGGTTTCAAGGATGCTCAATGAAATTAGGGGAAGCATAGATGAATTCAGTGAGAACTCTAGAAATAAAAAAAAAACCTAAAAGTGGAAATGGAAATTATAAAAGGGAACCAGTCAGAAATGAAGAATACATTATCTGAGATGAAGAGTATATTAGAGGGAATCAATAGAGTTGAGGAAGAAGAGGATCGAATCACCGATATAGAGGATTGGGAAGTCAAGGACACTCAATCAGAATGGCAAGAAAAAAGAAGCCAAGACTGTAATAATTTAAGGAGCCTCTGGGACACTATTAAGTGTAAAAATATCCGTATCATAGGGATACCAGGAGGAAAACAAGACGCTGAGAGCTATTTGAAGAAATAATGATGGAAAACTTCCCTAACCTGATGAAGGAAATAGACATAACCCCAGGAAGCTCAGAGAGTACAAAAACCAGGAACTCAAAGAGGCCCACACCAAGACACATCATAATTAAAATGCCAAAGGTTAAATACAAAGAGAGAATCTTCAAAGCAGCAAGAGAAAAGCAGTTAGTTACCTACAAGGGAGCACCCATAAGACTGGCAGATTTCTCAAAAGAAACTATGCAGGACAGAAGGACTTGGCACAAAATATTCGACGTGATGAAAACCCAGGATCTACAACCAAAAATACTTTATCCAACAAAAGCTATCATTTACCACCGAAGGACAGATAAAGAACTTTCCAGACAAAAAAACTAAAAGGAATTTATGAACACCAAGCCAGTATTATAGGAAATGTTGGTGGGACTTCTTTAAGGAAAAAAGAAACATGTATCAAAAAAAAAATAAAGAAGGGTTATAACTACATACCTATCAACAAGTACCTCAAATGGAAAAGAATTAAGTGCTCCAACCAAAATATAGGGTGGCTGAATGGATAAGAAAACAGACTCCTACATATGCTGCCTATAAGAGACTCACTTCAGATTAAAAGACACACACGGACTAAAAGGAAAGGGGTAAAAAAAGATATTGCCTTGATGGACCTAGAGGGTATGTGCTGAATGAAATGAGTTGGCTAGAGAAAGATAAATATCGCATGATTTCACATGCAGGTGGAATCTAAAGAACAAAATAAACAACAACAATAAAAAGAAATAAACTCATACAGAGAATATTTTGAGGGCTACTAGATGGGAGCAGGTTTGGGGGAATGGCAACAAAAGCCAAAAGGATTAAGAGGCACAAATGGACAGTTGCAGAACAGACATGGATATACAGGTGGCTCTTAGAGGCCTAGAGAAAGTGGTGGCCACCACTAAGCAAAGTGAAATGTCTGAGCTGTCCTGCAAATAGCAGAGGAATGAAAAAGCAGAGGGAAGTAGGAATGCTGGAGTAGATAAAGTGAGGTTGAAAACCCCAACAGAGGGCAGTGTTCCACAGGGGGCCCAGAGACACTGCGTTCACTGAGGCCATCAGGAAGGCACTGGTGAATGGAGCACCAGCATCATTAAGTTCAGAGGTAGCCTCCTCTGCAGGCCAAGGATGGCAGTAAGAGAACACCACAGAGCTTGGACCCCATAGTAATAGACGTCAGAAGCCAGGAAGCCACAAATACCAAAAGAACCACAAGGTCTGAAAGACAGTCAAGGGGACTTTACCCATAGGGTGCTGTGGAGATGGCAAATGGGCCATAGTGTCCTTAGGAGCAATACAAACAGAACAGACAACAAGGGTATTGCTCAAAATCTACAAGCTGAAAAAGACAGAGTGGAGTAGCAGGGGGTTAGGGGAGGATTCCCCAATAAAAAGTCCTAATTCCTTGCTAGTTTCAGACTTCAGTCTATTTTCATGTCTAGAAAATGTAGCTGGATCCCCAGGGAGGTCAAAGGCAAAGTAGGTGATGATTCCCCCAGTAATTTTCCTAAAGGGGCCTGCAGCCATGCATTTAGCTATATGTATACTGGGAAAGAACCACCAGATATTTGAGGAATACTGGACTCAAGATCAAAGTTGACATTGATACCTAGAGACTCAAGCATCATCAGGACCTCTGTTAAACTGGGGCCTTCAAGGGCCAAGTAATAACTGAAGTCCTCACTAAAACAGGACTTACAGTAGGCCTACAGACCTACCCAGTGGTCATTTCCCAGTCCTCAAGTGTGTAACTGGAATGAGTTGGTGGCTGGGAGTAGCTTCAATGTTGGTCCTTGGCCTGTAGGGTGAGCTGTTACAATGAGAAAGCCAAGTAGAACCTCTGAAACTGCCCTCTCCCCTACCACCATCAACAATAAAATGGTTACCCTTCTGGATCAACTTGGCTGAGAGTAATAACACCCCATTAGTCAATCAAATACTAACCCAGGTGTTGCTGTAAAGGTATTCTGTAGATGTGGTTAACAATCAATTGATTTTAAGTAAAGGCGATTATCTTCGATTATTTGGATGGGCCTCATCCAATCAGTTGAAGGCCTTAAGAGCACAACTGAGATTTCCCTGAAGAAATTATGTAGTGGACTGCAGTGTCAGCTCCTGCCTAAAGTTTCCAGCCTATCAGCCCCCTATACATTTCAGATTTGCCTAACCAGCCCCCACAGCTGCATAAGACATATATATTATTTGCCATACATTTCAGGGAAAAGTGGAGTAGATCAGTGACACTTCTAAAAACCTAACAGAAGCAGAGTAGCAGTCCCTGGCAAATATTTATGGGTTCCTATATGACCAGCTAATAAGGATCAGATGAGTCAGTTCAGTATGTGGATGCAAAATGAAGATGGATGGTATCTGCACTACAGTCACATTCAGAAGTGGAGAAGGAATTTTTTTCCAATGGATAGAATCATAAGCAGTGCACTTGACTTGGTGTAGAAGAAGTGGCCTGAAATGAGACTACTGAATATAAAGATTTCTGGCAGTAGCCAATGGCCTGGTCATCTAGTTAGCCTGGAAGGAAAAGGGCTGCAGGATCAGAAACAAGAAGGTCTGGTGTAAAGGCTGTGGACTGACATGTGGGAGTGGGCAAAGTGTGAAGATTCCTTAACTACATGGTAACACCCACCAGAGAGCATCTACCATGGAAGAGGCACTAAACCGCCAACACGACAAAATGATTCAGCCAGGTGAATGACCTTTCATTAATGGCTACCACACAAGTGGCATGACAGACACCACAGCAGAGTGATTACATGGCTAACGAAGGCCTAACAGCAATGCCTCTTGCTTACAAGGCTGATCTAACAGGACTCCTCTGATAGGCAACTTTGGCTCAAGGACTCAGCACTAGTACTACTGAAATGTTCTTGGACTCCAGCAGTCTTGAGACTTTTCCTACCCAGCCTTCTTTCCTTCCTTTCATCTCTTCCCCAGAGGTCAGGTCTACATGAATCTGGAAGCTTTTCCAGACTCCTCCAGCTCTGTTCTATTTTCCCACTTGGGCATCCCCCCCCAAAAAATCTCTTGCACTACTAATCTAGAACCCAACTAACAGACCACATAACTAACTTAGTGCACTTATTATTAAAGCTCTAGTCCAATGTTTTTGCAAAGTCAGAAATTCAATTTTAATAATATCAGCAGGTGTACTGAGGTCCTGTGAACTAGTTCCTACTAACTCATAAGTGACTGATGCTATAACAGAAAACTAACACTCTCAAAATGGGAAAGAACTGCCAAGCAGACCAGATATATATGCAATGGAGTGGACAGTGTTCCATCTCAGCAAGCAGCTACTCGAAAAGCAGACTAAACTCAGAAGTAGCCTGGTAATCTGGTACTCTGGACATGGAAAGGGAGCTGGCTAGCCACCAAATGTCCATCCACTGAGGAATGGATAAACTAAATGTGGTGTATCCAAACAATGGGATATTATTCATCCATAAAAAGGAATGAAGTAGTGATATATGCTATGACAAAGATGAATGCAAAACAACTAAATGAAAGACAGCGAATACAAAAGGCCACATATTGTATGATTCCACTTATATGAATGTCCAGAATAGGCAAAATGCATAGAAATGGAAAGCAGATTGGTGTTGCCAGTGATGAGGAGGAGGGAATGGGAAGTAACCACTTAATGGGTTCATTTTGGGGTGATGAAAATGTTTTGGGAACTAGATAGGGGTAGTGGTTTTACACACTGTGAATGTACCAAATTCACTGAGTTGTTCCATTTTTAAAGTGGTTAACTTTGTTATGTGAATTTCACCTCAATAACAATAAATAAATAAATTGTGAGGAAAAATAAAAACAGACAATATGAACCAAAAAAAAAAAGGAAGGGGTGGGGAGGGAGCAGGCTGATGTTATCAATCATTATCACATTCACATCAAGCTGTCCAAACTAGTTTAAACCCACTCTTTAACTCTTTGGGTCTACTGCCAACTGGAAAAGTCATGGAAGGGATCTAACATTAACACAAAGACTGGAGTTTAGAATTACTGGTAATTTCCCTTTTCCAGCCATTCGTTATAAATTTGGGTCATAAATTCGAGGGCTTATATTTATAAACCCAATTTTAAGAGAACACACTCTGATAAATACCAAGCTGATTCCGAGGGACAATGGAATTTGCTTAAAACTCCAGGACATTGGTTGTTTAACTACGCTCTCTGTAACTAATACTCAAGAGATTAAAGAATTCAGCCCAAAGATTTTACATACAGAAATAATAAGAGCATAACTGAAATTGACTGCATTTTAAAAATGTAGTTCATTTCCCATTCTACTGAGCAGCTGCCCGGCTGCGGCTTCAGTGATGCCTGCGGTCACTGGGATTTGAGGGCTCCCAGTCACGGGAGTGCCGGGCCCTTCTATGTCTATGAGATTTTATCTCGGCTCCTACTTCTACTTCTATGGCTATGCCCCTCAGAACGCCCTCATGCCAGCCAGAATGTGTGTTTGAGTTTCGACCTCTGTCTCTATCTCTGTTCTTTTCTTCTCTTTCTTCCTTTCTGCTTGAGGACTTGTGTTCATGCTTGAGCTTCTCCTTTGGCTCCCTCTCTCGGTCCCTCTGAATGTCTAGGCAGGTCGTCCTGTTCTCTGGGGAGCTGGGCCTGGTGCTTCCGCACCTCCCTGAACTCTGGCTCTGATGCCTCTCTGAGTTTCTTGCTGCTGTGCTTTTAGAGCCAGAGTCATCCTTTTCCTTTATCATCTTGCTTTTGGAAATGAAAAGGAGGCTGGCTGTTCTGCCTGTACTCCAGTCAGTCTTCTCTTTGTCTTTCTTTCTTTTCTTTCCTTTCCTTTTTGTCTGGAGGAGAAAAGTGGTGCAAATCAATAAGAAAAGAAGATGGAGGTTATGCAAAAGGAAAGCATCCTTGGCAGCAAATGTCAAGCAATCAGTCTATATACTTTCAGAAAAGTACCTCTGTGAAGCCAAGTTGGATCTGTGGACCCTTGACATGTAAAGTTCCTGTATAAGGCAATTTCCACCCTTAATTACCTCTTTAAAGACCCTACATCCAAATACAGTCACTTTCTGAGGTACTGAAGGTTAAAGCTTCAACATATGATTTTGTGGGACACGATTCAACCTCAATTTAGCCTTCTCTTTTTTTTTTAGGCTCCTGTCCACTGATACCTCTCCTTTCCATTTAAGTAAGGTCCCACTCCTTACCCCCTCCTACTAGAACTGATTATCAACTCAGTGAATACAAGGAAATAGCAAAACACTAACATTACCCAGATCTTCTCTTGGTCTTAATGCTTTACCTTTTTTTGTGTTTTTTGGTGGGTCTGTCATCTTCAGAGCCTCAGATGAATTTGGTAAGGTGGTATGAGCCCCAAGCCTCATCTGGAGCTCTTTGGTCAAATCATCATTTCTTCTGAATCCTTAGGAGCCGATAATTTGATACATGATCACTCGGATAGTTCTTCCTTTGATCTAAGACAGATAGGCAATACTTTAGCAAGACAGCCTTCCCATCAAATTATTTGAACCCAGCTGCAGAGAGCCGTGGTTTGAACTCCACCTATTACCTTCTGCTAATTCTATTTCCAGGAAAATCGCTAAAACAGATCTGCCAACTGGTGTGTCACAGCACATATACCTAGATATGGAATTCACTCAGCCCTCAAGGCAACCAGGTGAGGTCTGGGCAGCTGGAGCTCCAGGGCAGTTGTATCAGGCAGCCTCCTCAGTGTACACAAGTGTGCCACACAGATATCTTCATGTTCTACATGTGCCACGAAGTAAAAAAGGCTGGGAAGTTCTGCTGACAAGCAGCAGAAAAAACCGTGGATAATTTAGATGCACAACAGTGAGTTATCCCAATATCCAACATTATTTTACAGTGAAATATACTGTGCAAAGCCTGGCAGCTAGAAGGAATTCCTGAAACTGAGCTTAATGCTACGTGCTTCCTTGAAACAGCAATAGGATGAGGCCAAGGCAGATCAAAACTTGAAAAGGGGGAAAATCTAGAAACACCTCTCTTGTTTTGTTTTGTTCTTTGTTTTTTTTCTTTTCCTAGCTATATTCATCACCTTGTTATTTTGTACAGTCAGGAAAAGACCACTATCTTTTTTCTTAAGTCCTCATACAATGTTTCACCACCACCCTACGGGAACGAGTGGCTCACACTGATACTTTCACTGGGAGTCAACTCTCCAGGTGAGCAACAACAATTAACCCCTTACTTAAAACAAAAAAAAAAATTCAGGCAGATACAGACTTATTCTATAAGCAAAACCATCTGAAATCTGAAGTGTGGTTTTTATAGTTCTAACACAAGAGTAGATTTTTATTCTTACCTTTAAGCTAAGCAGCTTCTGTTATCATTCCCCATTTCAAAACATCTTTGAAAACTTTTCTTTTTATGTTGACTCCATTTGACTGTTGGTTCTCTTAAAATCAAGCCTAGAATTGTTCCACCCTGTCTATAATCTCCAACTGTTCTATACTGGTACAATCAGTGACAAACTTTCCAAGTCAAGAGTCACCCCCCAAACTGTGACAATGCTCATTCAACTGAAGTGCTTTTCCTAAACGAGTGCAGGGACCATGTGGAGCATAGATAAGCCTGACTTGCCCCATCCCCTTTTCTCAGCCCAATGTCTCACTTACGATGGTAGACACAAGAGTGAACAGAAGAGAGAAAACTTCAGAATGAGTTAGTTTTGTAAATCTGTCATTGACTCTTACTAGAGAATTTCCAGGACCAAGTATTGTTAAGTCAGTGGAGACATATGACAGACATACACAGCTATGTCCTAGGTCATGAAAGCAATGACAGAGCTCCAAATCCAACATAGGACAGCATGGAAAAGCAGTGTTTGCTAGTGTCTTTGTTTTCCAACACACCAGAGATGAGAAGAGGAGTGTGAAGAAGAAAAGATAAGAAATAGAGGCCTGTGGGGGCTAGGGGAACATGGTAGCTGTGCTCCTGAAGAAATAGTTGTTAAGAGATGGGGAAAAAGAATAAGACAGTAGGGTTATGAGCCAATTAAATTATTTCCTGAATCATTTGCTGGTCAATATGTCCCCACACCTCTACAACCCTCAAAACATGCCCAACTGACCAGTACTATCCTTGAGCCTGTGGATATCAGGTAGAAAATGAAACCAAACCTCTACACAGTAAGAGTCCAGCCAAATTCTGCTTAGTAAACATGCTCACCTTGATCCCATTAAAATTGTCAACGGCCAAAATTGTGCTCCTCTGGTCTTCATAGCAGAGAAAAAGAATCCTTTAGATTTTCCAGTCTTCTTGTCCCGCACCAGATTAATGTTAACAATCTCCCATATCTATTTATTTTATAAAAAAGTAAAGAAACTATTAATTTAAAATGTAAAAAAAAACTTTTAGACTGGATGACAAAACAAAATTCAAATAATATAGTATGTACAGGAGACACATCTAGAATGAGACGAAAGAGAAAAGTTAAAAATAAATAGTATCAGGAATACCAATTAACAATTGGTGGTAATATATAAGCTCAAAGATGAATTCGAGGGCCCTCAAAAAAGGTCCTAATATATAACAAAGCTATAAGTCATGAAAACTTTATGCATAAATTAACAAATCAAAAATTTAATTAAAAAACTATTATAATCACAAAGAAAATCAAAATAGCAAAAGTTATGAGATTTAGCACACCACTTTGACAATTTCTTAAGAATCTATAAAATATGTATTAAAATTAACTATAGAATAGGTCTCAAAGTAAACTTCTATACCTCCAAACACAGAACAGACCATGTTCCCCATCATCTTACAAAGCTGTAAAATACTTCAAAAAAAACACCCTGCTAAGTAGAACTTGAAACCTACTCTCCTAGCTAACAATTGAATG
Source organism: Eonycteris spelaea (assembly GCA_003508835.1). Lineage (NCBI taxonomy): Eukaryota > Metazoa > Chordata > Mammalia > Chiroptera > Pteropodidae > Eonycteris > Eonycteris spelaea. The sequence goes on from PUFA01001388.1 coordinate 41,394, forward strand.
AAAGAGAAAATGAAACAAACAAAAAAAAGTCAATGGCAGGCTTTAGAAAATTACAAAAATGAGTATACCAAAACTTATGGAATGTTGCTGAAACCATACTCAGAAATATCTGCACCTTAAAGAACTTTACGGTTAAAAAAGAAAAAAATATGTAAAAGAAAGTAAATCTAAGGAAAGCAGATGAGCATTAATAGAGATAAAAAGCATGGAGATGAATGGTACAGCATAAGGAATATGGTCAATACTAATATGATAGCATTGTACGGTGTCAAATGGTCGCTGATTTATCATATTGATTACTTCTTTAGGTATATAAATGTTAATAACTATGGTGTACTCCTAAAACAAATACAATATTGTATGTTAGCTATATTTTTTTCTGGCTTTATTGAAATATAATAGACAATTAGTTGCTCATAATTACATTGTACAATTCAATGAGTTTTTCTTAATAGGTGGCAAACAATAATATATTAGTTTCGTTGTACGGCATAGTGATTAGAGATCTAAATATAATTCACAAAGTGATCACCCCATTAAATCTGGCACCCCTATTCCCCCTTACATATTTTTACATTATTGAATATTGGTTTTATGCTACACTTTATATATCCATGTCTATTTTGTAACTATCCATTTGTACTTAATCCCCTTGCCCTTTTTTCACCATTCCCCAAACTCCCCCCCATCTAGTAGCCCTCAAAATATTCTCTGTATCCATTAGTTTGTTTCTGTTTGTTTGTTTTTGTTTATTTTGTTTAGATTCCACCCATATGTGAAATCATGTGCTTTTGTCTTTCTCTGTCTGACTTATTTCATTCAGCATAATACCCTCTAGGTCCATCAAGGCAATATCTTTTTTCATCCCCCTTCCTGTTAGTCTGTGTGTGCTTTTTAGTCTGAAGTGAGTCTCTTATAAGCAACATATGTAGGGGTCTGTTTTCTTATCCATTCGGCCCATATTTTGGTTGGAACACTTCATTCTTTTCCATTCGAGGTAATTGTTGATAGGACACAGTTATTACCATTCTTTATTCATGATTTTGATACTTTTTTTTCTTAAAGAAGTCCTACAACATTTCCTGTAATACTAACATGGTGTTGATAAATTACTTTAGCTTATTTTTGTCTAGAAAGCTCTTTATCTGCCCTTCAACGCTAAACAATAGTTTTTGTTGGATAAAGTATTCTTGGTTGTAGATCCTGGGTATTCATCACATCGAATATTTTGTGCCAAGCCCTTCTGTCCTGCATAGTTTCTTTTGAGAAATCTACTGCAAGTCTTATGGGTGTTCCCTTGTAGGTAACTAACTGCTTTTCTCTTGCTGCTTTTAAGATTCTCTCTTTGTGTTTAAACTCTGGCATTTTGATCATGATGTATATTAGTGTGGACCTCTTTAAGTTCATCTTTACGGGACTCGCTGAGATCTTGGCTTGTATGTCTATTTTCTTCACCAAGTTAGGAAGTTTTCCATCATTATTTCTTCAAATAGGTTTTTCAAATTCTTGTTTCTCCCTCTTCTCCTTCAGGTACCCCTATGATATGGATATTTTTACATTTAATAGTGTCCCATAGGCTCTTAAGTTATTATCATATTCTTAGCTTCTTTTTCTTGCCATTCTGATTGATGTCCTTGGCTTCCCTATCCTGCATATCAGTGGTTTGATCCTCTTCTTCATCCACTCTTTTGATTCACTCTAAAATACTCTTCATCTCAGATAATATATTCTTCATTTCTGACTGGTTCCCTTTATAATTTCCATTTCCACTTTTGTTTTATATCTCTTTGTTAACATTCTCACTGGGTTCATCTACCCTTCCCCTAAGTTCATTGAGCATCCTTAAAACCAGTGTTTGAACTTTACATCTGTTAGATTGCTTGACAACATTTTCCTGAAGTTCTGTTCTGTTCATTTATATGAGTTCTGCTTCTCTGTTTCCATTTTGGCTGCCTTTCTGTGCCTGTCTCTATGTACTTAAGGAAAGCTCCTAA
>PUFA01001389.1:0-43349 GCA_003508835.1 Eonycteris spelaea
TTATTTCCTTATTGATTTCCTATTTGGATGACCTATTCGTCTTTAACAGTAAATATTTAGGTCCCCTGCTATGATTGTCTTTTTGTCAGTTTCTCCCCTTAGTTCTGTTAGTAAATGCTTTATATATTTGGGTGTTCTCTGATTGAGAGCATGGATATTAATAAGTGTTAAGTCTTCTTGATGTATGGTTCCCTTTATCATTATGAAGTGTTTATTACTATATCATTATGAAGTGTTTATCACTGTCTCTCATTATCTTTTTTTATCTTGAAGTCTATTTCATCAGATACAAGTACAGCTACACTGCTTTTCTTTGGATGTCATTTGCTTAGAGTCATTTTCCATTCATTCACTTTGTGTCTATATTGTCCTTGAAGCTAAAATGTATCTCTTGAAGGGAGCATATGGTTGGGTTTTGTTTGTTTTGATCCAGTCTGCTACTCTGTCCCTTTTTATTGGTGAATTCAGTTCCTTTACATTTAGGGTGGTTATTGAAATATGAGTTTTCCTTATAGCCATTTTGTTTTGTTTTGTTTTCTGGTAGCTCAGTGTCTCCACTGTTTTTTGTTTTTTGTTTTTTTTTTTTTTTTTGTCCTTGTGTTTCTATCTGTTATTTTAATTTGGTTGGGTTTGGTGGATTTTCCTTCTATTCATTCGTGTTTTATGCTATGTGTCTCAGTTCTTGATTTATAGAATATGGTTCCATGAAGTTTATGTAAAGGACAGTTATATATAAGCAGCAGTCCATTTTCTTCTAGTGTACCTTATCTCCATTCCCATTTGAGAATTTGGATCATCCTCCACTTTTCTGTTTTTGTTGTCTCAAATTCTCTGAACATTCATACAGGCTGAACTTTCATTTTTAAGTTATAGTAGCTTTATCTCCTCCTTTAGAGTGTTTTCTTTTTTGGCCTTTAACTGTTATGTAATATTTAATATTTTAATACCGTGTTCTTAATAAAGGGCTGCACTTTCCTGCTTCTGTCTGCTTGTTAGTCATCTTACTCATACTTATGTATTTTTGTCTTTTTGTTTTAGGTAGAATGACCCGCTTCAGTATATCTTGTAATGCAGGTCTTGTGTTGGGGTATTCCCTCAGCTTTTATATATGTCTGGAAAGGTCTTTATTTCTTCTTCGTATTTAAAGGGGAGCTTTGCTTGATATATTATTCTTGACTGGTAACTTCCTTTTTCAATATTTCAAATATTTGGTTCCACTCCTTCCTTGCTTGTAGGGTTTGTGCTGAGAAGTCTAATAATAGTTTAATGGGGGTTTTTCTTCATAAGTTCCTGTCATCTTTTCCCTGGCTTCTTGAGAATTCTTTCTTCATCATTAATTTTTGACAATTTTAATATAATGTATCTTGGAGAAAATCTTTTTTGGTTGAAACAATTGAGTGTTCTCTTGGTTCTTGGATTTGAAAATTCAGCTTTTTTATTAGATTTGGGGAATTCTCATTGACCATTTATTTGAATATGCTCTTTGCTCCCTTCTCACTCTCTTCTCTCTCTGGCATACCATTATTCTCCTCCCCCATCTTTATTGAAATATAATAGACAATTCATTGCTTGTATTTACATTGTACAACTCAATGAGTTTTTTTCAATTAGAGTTGGCATACAATAATATTCCAGTTTCAGTTGTATAGCATAGTGATTGGAGTTTTACATGACTCACAAAGTGATCACACCACTAAAATCTAGTATCGCTCTTCTTCCTTACATATTTATCAAAACGTTATTAACCATCTTCTTCCTGTTATACTCTACATCTCCACATTTAATCAACAACTATCCATTTGTACCTATTAATCCCTTTGCCTTTATTTTTGCTGTATTCCAACCCTGTCCCACTTAGTAGCCCTCAAAATATTCTCTGTATCTATGAGTTTATTTCTGCTTTCATTGTTGTTGTTATTTTGTTCTTTAGATTCCACATGTATGTGAAATCATGTGATATTTGTCTTTATCCATGTGACCCATTTCATTCAGTGTAATACCCTTGAGATCCATCAAGGCAATACCTTTTCCCATTCCCTTCCTTTTAGTCTGTGTGTGTCTTTTAATCTGGAGTGAGTTTCTTGTAGGCAGCATATGTAGTGGTCTTTTCTCTTATCTATTCAGTTACTCTGTCTTTTGGTTGGAGTACTTGTTTGATAGAAATGTAACTATTACCATTATTTTATTTTATTTTACACTTACAGCACCTGGTCTTCCTAGGTGCTCTCCCATCCAAGTACTAACCAGGACCGACCCAGTTTTAGCTTCTGAGAACAGACAAGATTGGGAGTGTTCAGGGAGGCATGCCATAGACAATTATTACCATTCTTTATTTATGTGTTTGATACATGTTTTTTCTTCTTCTTCTTCTTAAAGAAGTCCTTCCAACATTTCCTGTAATACTTACTGGCTTGGTGTTGATATTCCTTTAGCTTCTTTTTCTGGGAAGCTCTTTATCTGTCCTTTGACTCTAAACGATAGCTTTGTTGGATAAAGTATACTTGGTTGTAGATTCTGGGTTTTCATCATGTCGAATATTTTGTGCCAAGCCCTTCTGTCCTGCATAGTTTCTTTTGAGAAATTAGCTCCCAGTCTGATGAGTGCTCCCTTGTAGGTAATGAACTGCTTTTTCTCTTGCTGCTTTTAAGATTCTTTGTATTTAACCTTTGGTATTTTAATTATGATGTGTCTTGGTGTGGGCCCCTTCGGGTTCTTGTTTTTTGGGACTCTCTGAGCTTCATGGGTTGTATGTCTATTTCCTTCACCAGGTGAGGGAAGTTTTCCATCATCATTCTTCAACATCTTGTTTTCCTTCCAGTACCCCTATGAGATGGATATATGTACATTTAATAGTATCCCATAGGCTCCTCAAATTATTATTATAGTCTTGCCTTCTTTTTTCTTGCTATTCTGATTGAGTATTCTTGGCTTCCCTATCCTCTATATAGGTCATTTGATCTTCTTTATTCAATCTGTTTATTCCATTTAATATACTTTTCATCTCAGATAATGTGTTATTCATTTCTGACTGGTTTCCTTTTATAATTTCCATTGTTATTTTTTTTAATCTCTTTGTTAAAGTTCTCACTGAGTTCATCTACATTTCCCCTAAGTTCATTAAACATCCTTATGAACAATGTTTTGAACTCTGCATCTCTTAGATTGCTTGACTGTATAATTCCTGGATCTTTGTTCTGTTTTCTCATATGGCTCCTGCTTTTTGTCTTCCCATTTTGGCTGCCTTTCTGTGTCTCTTTTCTATGTGTACTTAGCAAAGGTCCTAAGTGTCGGGAGCCATTACAAGGCACTGAAAGTGTCCCGTAGTTTGGGAGCCAAAAGCAGCTGCTGAGACTATATTATCAATGGTTAAAGAAAGCAAATGGTTGATTTAATCAGTACTGACCCTGGAGGGGAGGTTTGCCTCCTAAAGAAATCCTTTTAAGATAATGGAATGTGTTACATCCCAGATAACAAGAATGTTATATGATCTTGTGTGAATGTTAGCATTCAAATGATATACCTTGTGCTTTGCTATTGTATCCTAAAACATATATAAAGGCTGAGCTAAATAAACTCGAGGCTGCAGCATTGACTGTATGCCCTCCCGAAGCGCTTTCCTCTTCTTTTTTTCCTTAGGCTTCACCCCCTCTTTTAGGTGCTGTTCGACTTTAGCCGGCTGGCTCCAGCATATCATATATCAATTGTAAAAATTACTTTAAAAATGATAAAATGACTGCTTCAAAGTTGAAGTCTTGAAAAATTGAGCATTCTCAAAAAATTACATCTTACAGATTTTTTTTTTGTCTTAATGTTTTGAAATAATTATAGATTGACAGGAAGCTGCAAATGTAACATGAAGACGTCTCAAGCATTCCTCACCCACTGGTTAGATCTTATGTCATATCAGTTCACTATCAAAACAAGGAAATCAACATTGGTACAATATGTGTGTATTTCCTAATATGTACATTTAATGAAATAAACTTTGCTCTCATTAATGGTTTTACCTGTGTTCCACAAAGTTTGATATGCTACATTTTCATTTTTTAGTTTAATGTATTCCAGTATTTCTTTTGAAAATTCCTCTTTAGAAGTGTGTTGTTTACTTTCTAAGTGTCTGGAGATTTTCCTATTTTCTTTATTTTTGATTTCTAGTATCATTCCATTTTGGATAACGGACACATTCTGCATGGTAACCACAAGGCAAAACACTATATTAGATACGCAAAAGGTAAGAATAAAAGAATCTAAGCATACACTAAAGAAACTCAGGAAACCACAAAGGAAAACACCAAAGGAAAAATAGGGGGGCGGGGGAACAGAGAAAAACTACAAAACAGACGGAAAACAATTAGCAAAGTTGTAATAAGTACATACCTATCAATAATTACTTTAAGTGTAAATGGATTAAGTTCTCCAATCAAAGACATAGAGACAGGGTGGCTGAACGGATATAAAAAAATAAGACCCGTCTATCTATTGCCTACAAGAAACTCACGTCATATGTAAGGACACACACAGACTGAAAGTGAAGGGATGGAAAAAGATATCCCATGTATGTGGAAACCAAAAGAAAGCTGGAATAGCTATACTTAATCTCTGACATATTTCATCTGATAAAATATTACAAAATCAAAGGGGTTTTCAACAAGAGGGTATAAAATTTATAAATAACTTTGCATCCAATATATGAGCACCTAAATATATAAGGCAAATATTAACAAACCTAAGGGGAGAAATAAACAATATAATAATAGTATAGGAGTTTAATAACCCACTTTCATCAATGAATAGATCACCACACAGAAAAGCAATAAGGAAACATTGGCCTTAAATAGTACATTAAAAAAATACACAGAATAATACATTAATGATACATACAGAAAATTCATCCAAAATAACAAAATACACATTCTTTAAGTGCACATGGGACATCTCAAAACAAGTCTTTATTTTTTCTATTTTAATAATTTTATTTTTAAATTACGGTTGACATGCAATATTATATTAGTTTCAGGTGTACAACATGATGATTAGACATTAATGTAACTTACAAAGTGATCCCCTCAATATATCTAGTACCCATATGACACCATACTCGGTTATTACAATATTATTGACTATATTCCTTATGTTATACTTTACATCCCCATGACTATTTTGTAACTAGTAATTTGTATTTCTTAATCTCTTCTCCTTTTTCACCCTCCCTCTCCACCCCCGCTCTGATCTGGCAGCCATTGAAATATTCTATGAGTTTGTTTTTGTTTTGTTTGCTTATTTTTTCTTTAGATTCCACATGTAAATGAAATCATATGGCATTTATCTTTCTTTATATGACTTATCCACTCAGCAAAATACCCTCCAGGTGGCAGATGGCAAGATTTCATTCTTTTTTTTTTATGGACAAGTAATAATAATATTCTACATATATATATCACTTCTTTTTATCCTTTCATCCATTGAAAACACATCCATATCTTGGTTATTGTAATTAATGCTTGCAATGAACGTATGAAATCACATATTCCTTCGATGTAACTGTTTGGGGTTTCCCTTGTATAACTATACCCAGATGTGAGATTACTTGGTCTTTTTTTGTCTCTGTTATAGATTTATTTTTAAAATCTATTTTGTCTAATATAAGTATTGCTACTGTAGTTTTTTTTTTTGTTTTTCATTCTCGTTTCCATTTTCATGAAATATCTTTTTCTATCCTTGTACTTTCAGTCTGTGTCTGTCTTTCTTTCTGAATTGACTCTCTTGTAGACAGCACATGTAAGTCTTTCTTTTCTATTCCAATTCGGCAGCCATCTCTATATCTGACTGGATCATTAACACATTTGTACTTTAAAAATAATCGTTTAAGATATGTAGTTATTGCCCTTTTATTATTTTATAGTTTTGATCTTCTTTTTTTCCTTCTTTTTCTAGCCTTTCTTTGTAGTACTGGTTTGGTGATGATGAACTCCTTTAGCTTTTTCTTGTCTGGAAAGCTCTATATCTGTATTTTTATCTTAGTATTCTTTGATACTAAGTGATAGCTTTGCTGGATAAAGTAATCTTGGTTGTAGGTCCTGGCTTTTCATCACTTTGAATATTACATATGAATCCCTTCTGGCCTGCAAAGTTTTGTGGAGACATCAGCTGGCAGTTGTATGGGTGCTCCCTTGTAGATAACTAGTTGCTTTTCTCGTTTGCCTTTAAAATTCTCTCTTTTTGTCTTTAACCTTTGGCATTTTAATTATGATGTGTCTTGGCAGGGCCTCTTCGGGTTCATTTGCTTGGGACTATCTTAGCTTCCTGGGGTTGCATGCATATTTCCCTCACCAAAATTAGGAAAGTTTTCCATCATTATTTCTTTAAATAGATTTTCAATTCCTTTCTCTCTCTCCTCTTTCTGGCACCCCTGTGATGTGAATATTGGTGAGCTTGATGTTGCCCCAGAGGCCCCTTAAACTATTCTTATTTTTTGGATTCTTTTTTCTTGTTGCTCTAATTGGGTGTTTTTCTGCTACCTTATCTTCAAATTTTCTAATTCTATCCCTCTGCTTATTTAATCTACTGTTAATTCCACATAAGGTATTTTTTCATTTTGATTATTGTATTCTCATTTCCGACTTTTAAAAAGTGTTTTCTATCTCTAATTTTATGTTTTCAGTATCTTTGCTAAATTCTTACTGAATTTATCTACTCTTCCTTAAGTTCATTGAACATCCTTATAGCCAGTGTTTTTGAGCTCTGCATCTGATTCCACTTTGTTTAGTTCTTTTTTCTGGAGCTTTGTTCTGTTCTTTCACATGTGGACATGTTTCTTGGGCTATCTATTTTTGCTGCCTTTCTGTGTTTGTTTCTATATATTAGGTAGGGCTGCTATGTCTCCAGGCCTTAGTAGAGTGCCTTTAGTAGCAGGTGTTTGTGAGGCCCCGTGCTGTGGTCTCCTTGGCCACCTGAGCCATGTGCTCCAAGTACATCTCTTGTATGAGTTGTGTGTGACCTCCTATTGCAACTGAGCTTTGGTTGCTATTTGCATGTCAATGGAGGGATTGACCCTCGGCTTATGTTGCGAAGGACTGGCTGGTGACTATAGTGGAGGAGCTCTTGTGCAGAGTCTGATCTTCATGGAGCAGGATTTGCTTTAGCAGGGCTCTGGTGCCTGCCCAGTCTGCCCTTTGCATGTGTAATTCTCAGATGTGGTCCCAGATACTACTCTCGTTCAGTCTAAAGCTGGCCACTGGGCATGCCACATCTTGCCCTTCTAAGAGGAGCCTTGCCACTGGACAAGTTCAGCTGTAGGTTGCTTCCCTGCCAGAGCCACATGGTAAGCCACTAAGCAATTTGCAGATGACCCCACACTGAGCTTGGGGCCCACTATCCGAGGCTGGCTGCCATTAGTGTAAGTCCTGGGGCTACTCAGCAAGAGGTACAAGGTATGCAGAAGCCATATAGATGCTGCTTGTTTAAGTTTTTTGACCTTTGAGAGATTTTAGAAAAGTCCACAGCATGAGCCAAAATGGGCCATTTGTACAGAAAAGCCACGGGAAGTGGTGGGGTGAGCCCATTATTTAGGTGGGTGGAGCCTCAAGCAGTCACCAGGGCAGGGTGATCAGTGTTAGCCAGGTTGAATGGAGACTCAGATACAGTGGCTGCCTGCATCCACACTCACTGGGATGGGGAAGGGCTAACAAAGAGACAATGGATTCTATCAGCACTTCTGTCTAGGGGAAAGCTGCCCCTCCAGCCCTTGTCCTGAAGTCAGACAATTCAGTTTCTTCCCGTATGTCTTTGGTGCTTTTTGAGTAGCTGCTCCAGTGCTAGAGTCAGAGTAGCGAGTTCGTTAGTGAGTAAGTCTGTGCACAGGCCCTTTAAGAGGCATGTCTACAATACCAGCTGCACTTCATCTCACTCAGCCAAATCTCTACTGGTTTTCACAACCAGGAACTGTGGGACTTCTCTTCCGCACTGAAAACCTTGGGCTGGGGAGCCACTGTGGGGATGGGACTCATCATTCCTCTGGAGGGTGTCCTCCACAGCTGAGATATTTCCCTCAATTCTCAACCGCCACACATGGGTATGAGACCAGTCCATTCCACATATCCACCTTTCCAAACAGTCTGGAGGTGACCTCTGCTGTATGTCCCCCATTGTAGGACTTCTTTCAGTTAGACTTCAGGCAGCTACCAATGTAGTTGTTCTATAGTTTTAGTTGTCATTTTGATGTCATGAGATGAGGAAAGCACAGCATTTATCTACTGCACCATCTTAACTGGGAGCTTAAAACCAGTCTTCATAAATTGAAGAAGTTTTTAAATTACATGAAGTATGTTCTCTGACCAACAGTTATAAAACTAGAAATTAATTAAAGGAAGAAAATTGGAATAGACACGAATATGTGGAACATTAAACAACATGCTATGTAACGGTCTAAAGTGAAATCGAAAAAGAAAATTTAAAAAGTACATAGAGAAAAATGAAAATGGCAATACAACATGCCAAACTCATGGGATACCAAAAAGCAGTTTTAAGGAGTTAAGTTCATAATGATAAATACCTATTGCGAATTTTTAAAAAATCTGAAATAAACAACCTAACCTTACATCTCAAGAAACTAGAAAAAAAGGGGGGAGGGAGGCCAAAATTAGCAGGAAATAACAGAGATCAGAGTGCAAATAAATGAAATAGAGTCAAAATATGGATCAGGAAACTAAAAGCTGGTTCTTTGAAAGGTAAACAAAATTAACAAACTTTAGCTAAACCACAAGAAAAAAGAGAGAGGACTCAAGTAAATAAGATTGGAATTGAAAGAGGAAGATATATAACTGATACCACAGAAATACAACAGGTCACAAGAAACTACTGAGCAATTGAGCTGCCAATTGGCAACCCTAAAAGAAATAGATAAATTCATAGAAATGTACAAGACTAAATCAAGGCTATCTAGACTAAATTGTGAAGAAATAGAAATCTGAACAGACTTATAACTAGAAAGGAAATTGAACCAGTAAGCAAAAACCACCCAACAAAAGTTCAAGACAAGAGATCTTCACTGGTCAATTCTACCAACCATTCAAAGAAGATAACATCATTCTTCTCAAACTCTTCCAAGAAATAAATGAGGAGGAGCACTTCCAAACTCATTATATGAGGTCAGCATTAACCTGAATGCCAAAACCAGATAAAGATGCCAGGAGGAAAGAAAATTACAGGCCAATATCTTTGATGAATAAAGATGCAAAATTCTTAACAGAATATTAACATACTAAATTTAACAATACATTAAAAGTATTGTACACCATAATCAAGTGAGATTTATTCCACGGGTGCAAGGATGGTCCAAGGGTCTGCAAATCAATCAATGTGATACAACACGTTAGTAAAATAAATGATTAAAATCATATAATCATCTCAATAGATGCAAAAGAAGCATTTGACAAAATTCAGCATCTATTCATGACAAAACTCTCAACAAAATGGGCACAAAGGGACCATATCGCAAAATAATAAAGTCATATATGGCCAGCCTCCAGATAACACCATACTCGATAGTGAAAAGACAAAAGCTTTTCTTCCATGATCAAGAAGAAGACAAAAATTCCCACTCATGTTTTTATTTAAATAGTATTAAAAGTTTCAGTCAGAGCAATTAAGCAAGAAAAGGAAATAAAAGGCATACAATTAAAAAGGAAGAAGTAAAACTGTCACTATTTGCAAATGACATGATTATATATATATAATCTCTAAATATGTATATAACATATACATAAAACTCTAAAACTCCACCAAAAATAAGTTAGAACTAATAAAAGAATTCAGCAAAGTTGAAAGATAAAATATCAATATACGAAATTGTTCTGTTTCTATATGCTCATAAAAAACTCTCAGAGAAATTAAAAAAAAAAAACCAATTCCATTTATAATTGCAACAAGAATAACACACCTAGAAATAAACTTAACCAAGGAAGTGAAAGACTTGCACACTAAGATATTAATGAAGGAAATTGAAGAAGACACAAATAAACAGAAAAATATTACACATCATGGATTGAATAAGATTAATATTGTTAAGAGGCTCCGCCATCTCAGCTTCCCGAGTGAGCCCTTTGGTTCAGGGAGCAGATCTCTGGCAGAACAGGAGCCAGATGGGCAGAGGAGCCTGGCAGCCCCAGCAGCCACGGAGTCGCCTTGCCCTAGACTGACTGGCACAGTGGAGAAACCACCTCGAAAATAGGAAAGCAAGTCTGCATTGAAATAATAACCAAATTATAAATAACATGGAGAATCACCTGAAGTCCAGCTAATCACAAACCTACGTCTGATATATAAAGGAGCCACATCGAAGCTGGTAAAAGGGGCAAAGTCACGAAACGGGCTGGACCCGCAACCCGCAGGTGGTGGAGGATCACCAGGAGGGAGAGCAAGACTGGCAGAAGCTCTCTTGAAAGAGTGGGGTCCTGGGTCTCAGCTCAGGGCTCCTCAGGCCAGGGTCCCAGTCCAGGGAAGAGGAGATTCCAATAACTCTCACTGTAGAAACCAGAGGGGCTTTCCGCTGTCTGGATGAGACGGAAGGAGATAAACCCCTAGACATCCCTTTGAAGGACCCTCGCACAGGCTTCTGACCTACGGACACTCACCAGGGACACAGTGGTGGGTCAGAGGCTTGCCTGGGATTTGTTCTGAGAAAGGTCTGCATTGCCTGGTGCCAGGGCGAAGGCTGGGAGGAAGGGCAGCCACCATCGTTCCTTAGTTCCGGACCCCCTATCAGGCAATCTACAGTCTACACAGTTAGACTGTGCAAGACGCCTTCCACAGAGCCATTAGGAAGTGCTGGTCAGAGAGGATCAGCCCACACTACCTAACCTGCAGATTGCCTGGGGCATTTGTTTGCTGGATAGCTGCCAAGCCCTGCTCCAATTCAGGGCCAAGCAATTCCCAGTGGGCAGCCAGTGCTGTGAGTGGGTGGTCCTAATCCCAGCAATAGTGGCCAGCGCTGTGAGCCACATTTGATTCCCAAGAGAACACCAGCACTGTGAGCTGCATTTCTGATATAGGGTCAGGCAGACCCACTGTAACCAACACAAACTTGGGTGGATATCGGGAACCTGTGGGCCAGTCCCAGACAGCAGCTGGTCTTGCTGTGATCTGGGACTTCTACGGGAACTCGCAAACAGTTACCAAATTTCCAGTAAAACTGAGGGCTGTATTGATCTATCATTGTCTCTCTGAGACCCCCACACCAACCTATGCACAAATTGCCCCAGGTGGCCCATTGACAGTGAACTGCCACAGCCCTGCCCCTTCCCTCCCTAATCTCTCAATCCACAGAGGCAACAAACTTTGGCTGGCACAGGGTGGGCACTGCATGGAAATCAATGGCAGGCAGACCTTTGCTGCCTGCAAGAGTTGCAAAATTATGTCTGTGGAGCTCAGGGGTCTATGAGACTGCCCCAGACAGCAGCTGGTCTTACTGTGGTCTGTGTCTATAGTAGGAACACCCGGCACAGAAGTGGCAGCAAAACTGAGACTGTATTGGCCGGACGAGCCTCGTCTCCCTGAGATCCTCCTTCACCTAAGCCACAAAGTGCCTGCAGCCCATTGACAAGCAGCCTCTTGTGTCCTGAGTGACTCTGGAGTTGTGCAGTCAGCATAGGCAATAGACTTTGGCTAGCATGGTGAGCTCATTTTGAGGAAAACAGTTGTGGACAGACCACTGCTGCCTGTATAGCTGCAATACCTCTTGAGGGGAATTCAGGGGTCTGTTTTAGCCCGACAGCGCTTGACTCCCTGAGCTCCTGCCTCATCCAATACACAAAATGCCCGCAGCACATTGATAGGCAGCTGCCCCTGCCCTGGGGTAGTGCATTTAGGCCCAGGGTGGGCAGCAGCTGACCTTGTTACGAGTGGAAACTTGTACAGGGAGCCACAGAGACAGTGTTGGCATGTAAACTGACACTGCAGTGGCAGGGGGAAATTTACTCAATAGACCCAGGAGACTCCTGGGTTCTGCGCCACCCAACACGCATATCACCCAGAGGCTCATCCAGTTTCAGAGGCTTACAGGCAACTGACAGGCAGTGGTAGGCTTTGAGGAGCACTGGCCCCTCTGCTAAACTGCCATAGCTCAAGAATGGGGGACAACCAACCACTGCCTACAGCATTGTGTCTTCCACTTACCTATAGATCAGCATAGGCAACAAACTTCTGCAGATCGCATGGTAGCTCTCACCAGGTAGCCCTGAGCAATCAAAAGCACAATTGACCCTGGCCTATGGGGAAGCCCCTCCACAGGGCCACAAAACCAACGCATCCGGCGGCTGGAACCAGACCACAACAGAGCAACTCCTGACTAATCCATTAATGATACATACAAAGGATGGTTGCAACAAGCGCACATGACTGATAGGGCAAATCCCACTCAGTGGGGTCAGTCCCCACACAGCAACTCTTACCCTGTGGGAGAAGCCAATTCCTACAATTAGTCAGCCTAAGCATTAATCCCATCCACTGATCTACCAACAACAATAAAGGCTTGGCAACAACAGAAGATCACATGCAACATACACAAAGATCACATCCAGAGTCCTCATCATAAGGAAGCAGAGAGAGTGCACCATTGGACCACACAGGACACCTTCCACATTAGGCCATCTGGCCAAGGCTGAGAGACAAAACAAATATTCCTGACACATAGAAACGAACACAGAGAGGCTAATAAAATGAGAAAACAAAGAAACGTGCCACAAACGAAACAACAGGAGAAAACTCCAGAAAATAAGCTAAACGAAATGCAGGCGAGCAACCTACCAGAGACATAGTTCAAAATACCGGTTAGAAGGATGCTCAGTGAAATTATGGGGAGAACTGATGAACACAATGAGAACATCAACAGAGAATAGTAAGCGCGTAAAAAAGGAAATAGAAACCATAAAAAAGAACCAGATGGAAATGAGGACTATAACTAAAATGAAGAATAAACTAGAAGGATTCAGCAGTAGATTAGATGAAGCAGAAAATCAAATCAGCGAATTGGAGGACAAGGTAACAGAATACACACAATAAGAACAACAAAAAGAGAAAAGAATTTTTAAAAATAAAGATAGCTTAAGAGATCTCTGGGACAACATGAGGTGTAAAAATATATGGATCATAGGAGTACCTGACGAGGAAGAGAGAGAACAAGGGATTAAGAATCTATTTGAAGAAATAATGACAGACAACTTTCCTAACCTGGTAAAGGAATTAGACATACAAGTTCAGGAAGCACAAAGAGTCTCAAACAAAAGGAATTCAAACAGACCTAACCAAGACACAACATAATTAAAACTCCAAAGTCAAAGACAAAGATAGAATCTTAAAAGCAGCAAGAGAAAGGAAGCTAGTTACTTACAAGGATACCAGCATAAGAATGTCTGCTGACTTTTCAATGGAAACTTTGCAGGCCAGAAGGAAACGGCAAGAAATATTCAAAGTTATGAAAAACAAGAATCTATAGCCACGACTCTACCCAGCAAGGCTTTGGATTAAAATGGAAGGTGAGATCAAGAGCTTCCCAGATAGGAAAAAAACTTAAAGGAATTCATCACCAACAAGCCAGCATTACAAGAAATGTTAAAGGGACTTCTGTAAAAAGAGAAGGGGTAAAAAAGAAACTAGAAATAACAAACACGAATAATAAAATGGCGTAATAATGTACTTATCACTAATGACTTTAAATAAACGGATTCAATGCTCCAATCAAAAGACATAGGACAGCCAAATGAACAAGAAAACAAGAACCACGTATATGCTCTACAAGAGACCCACTTCAGATCAAATAACTCACAGACTGAAAGTAAAGGAATGGAAAAAGATATTCCATACAAACAGAAATGAAAAAAAAAAAAAACACCCAGGGTAGCAATATTTATATCAGATAAAATAGACTTTAAAACAAAAGTTATAATAAGAGACAAAGAAAAAAAGGCATTACATAATGATAAAGGGATCGATAAATCAAGAAGATATAACCCTAGTAAACATATTCACACTCCACATGGGAGCACCTACATACACAAAGCAATTATTTACTGACATGAAAGGAGAGATCAATAGTAATACACTCATAGTAGGAGACTTTAACACTCCATTGACACCAATGGACAGATCTTCCAAGCAAATAATCAACAAGGAAATAATGGACCCAAAAACACTCTAGATTTAATAGATATTTTCAGAGCATTTTACCCCGGTGCAGCAAAATATACATTCTTCTTAAGTACACATGGAACATTGTCAAGGATAGACCACATGTTAGGACACAAATCCAGTCTCAATAAATTTAAGAAGATTGAAATTATATCAACCATATTCTCTGATCACAATGGTATGAAACTAGAAATCAACTACAAGAAAAAAAAAACAGGAAAATACACAAACACAAGGAGGCTAAATAACATGCTATTAAGCAACGAATGAGTTATTAATGAGATCAAGGAATAAATCAAAAAAATACCTAGAGACGAATGAAAATGAAAACACAATGATTCAAAATTTATGGAACACAGTGAAAGCAATCCTAAGAGGGAAATTCATAGCAATACAAGCTTACCTTAAGAAACAATAAAAAGCTCAAATAAACAATCGAACCTTACACTTAAAAGAACTAGAAAAAGAACAGCAAACAAAGCCCAAAGTGAATAGAAGAAAGAAAATAATCAGGATTGGAGTGGAAACAAATGAAATAGTCTAGAAAAACAATACAAAGGAAACCAAGAGCCGGCTCTTTGAAAAGATAAACAAAACTGACAGACCCTTAGCCAGACTTATCAAGGAAAACACAGATAGGACTCAAATAACTAAAATTAGAAATGAAAGAAGAGAATCACAGAATTCACAGAAATACAATGGATCATAAGAAAATACTATGAGCAATTACATAGCAACAAATTGGACAATCTGGAAGAAATGGACACATTCCTAGAAATATGCAATCTCCCAAGACTGAGTCAAGAAGAAACAGTATATCTGAACCTACCGATTACAACTAATTAAAAACCTCCCAAAAAACAAAAGTCCTGGACCCGATGGCTTCATAAGCAAATGTTACCACATATTCAAAGAATTATCATCTATTCTTCTCAAACTATTCCAAAATATTCAAGAAGAGGGAAAGATCCCTAACTCTTTTTTTTTTTATGAATCCACCATTACTTTGATTCCAAAACTCACAGAGACATTACAAAAAAAAGAAAACTATAGGCCAATATCTCTTATGAACATTGATGCAAAAAATAATCAATAAAATATTAGCAAACTGAATTCAGCAATACGTTAAAAATATCACACACCATGATCAAGTTGGATTTATTCCTGGGATGCAAGTTTGGTTCAATATCTGCGAATAAATTAATGTGATAAACCACATTAACAAATCGAAAGAAAAAACCATATGATCATATCAATAGATGCAGAAAAAGCGTTTGACAAAATTCAGCATCCATTTATGATAAAAACTCTTAGCAAAGTGGGAATAGAGGGAACATGCCTCAATATGATAAAGGCTATACATGACAAATCTACAGTGTCGGGAGCCATTGCAAGGCACTGAAGGTGTCACGTGGTTTGGGAGCCATAAAACAGTTGCTGAGACTGTTTGGAGCCCTAAAGCAGTTGCTGAGACTATGTTATCAATGGCTAAAGAAAGCAGATGGTTGATTTTTATCAGTACTGACCCTGGAGGGGAGGTTTGCCTCCTAAAGAAATCCTTTTAAGATAATGGAATGTGTTCCTTCCCAGATAACAAGAATGTTACGTGAGCTTGTGTGTATGTTAGCATTCTAATGATATACCTTGTACTTTGCTATTGTATCCTAAAACATATATAAAAGCTGAGCTAAATAAAGACGGGGCTGCAGCATTGACTATATGCCCTCCCGAAGCGCTTTCCTGTCTTCTTCTTTTTTCCTTAGGCTTCACCCCCCTCTTTTAGGTGCTGTTCGACTTTAGCCGGCTGGCTCTGGCACTACAGCTAACATCATACTCAATGGGAAAGGCTAAAAGTATTTTCCTTAAAATCAGGAACAAGACAAAGATGCTCACTTTCATCACTCCTCATCAACATTGTATTGGAAGTCTTATCCCCAGCAATAAGACAAGAAAGAGAAATAAAGGGCATCAGAATTGAAAAGGAAGAAGCAAAACTCTTGTTATTTGCCAATGATGTGATGCTATATGTAGAAGGATTCCACCAAAAAACTGTTAGAATTGATCAATGAATTCAGTAAAGTAACAGGATACAAAATAAATATTCAGAAATCAGTGGCATTTTTATACAACAATGATGAACTTTCAAAAAGAGAAATTAAGAAAACAATCCCATTTACAACTGCATCAAAAACTATATAATACCTGAGAATTAAATTAACCAAGAAGGTAAAAAACCTGTTTTCAGATAATTATGTCATTGAAAAAAGAAATTGAAGAAGACACAAATAAATTGAAGTATACACTCTGTTCATGGGTAGGAAGAATCAACATTGTTAAAATGACAATACTACCCAAAGCAATCTATAGATCCAATGCAGTCCCTATCAAAATACCAGTGGCATTTTTCAGAGAGCTAGAATAAGTAATTCTAAAATTTGTATGGAGCCATAAAAAAACCCGAATAGCCACGGCGATCTTGAGAAAGAAGAACAAAGTTGGAGGTACCACGCTTCCTAATATCAAACTAGACTACAAAGCTAGAGTAATGAAAACAGCATGGTACTGGCACAAAAACAGATACATTAATCAATGGAACATAATAGAGGGCCCAGATCTAAATCCACACCTCTACATTCACTTAATACATGACAAAGGAGGTAAGAAAGTACAATGGGATAAAGACAGTCTCTTCAATAAATCGTGTTGAAAAAATTGGACAGATACATGCAAAAAAAAAAAAAAACAAAAGAAGGAGAAGCTGGACCACCTTCTTATATCACGTACAAAAATTGACTCAAAATAGATTTAAGACTTAAATGTAAGACCCGAAACCATAAAACTTCTTGAAGAAAATATAGGCAGTAAACTCTCTGATATTACTAACAGAAATTTCTTTTCAGATATATCTCCTTGAGCAAGGGAAATTAAAAAAAAATAAATGAACTGCATCAAATTAAAATTTTTTTGTACACTAAAGAAA
Source organism: Eonycteris spelaea (assembly GCA_003508835.1). Taxonomy (NCBI): domain Eukaryota; kingdom Metazoa; phylum Chordata; class Mammalia; order Chiroptera; family Pteropodidae; genus Eonycteris; species Eonycteris spelaea. The sequence continues at coordinate 17,162 of PUFA01001389.1, forward strand.
CCATCAACAAAACAAAAAGACAATCTATGGGTTGGGAGAAGATATTCACTAAAGATATATCTGATAAGGGGTTAATATCCAAAATATATAAAGAACCTATACAACTCAACAACAACAAAAAACAAACAATCCAGTTAAAAAATGAGCAGCAGAAGAAATACAGATAGCCAGTAGACATATGAAAAGGTGCTCAAGGTCACTAATCATCAGAGAAATGAAAATTAAAACCTCAATGAGATATCATCTCACACCTGTCAGAATAGCTATCATCAATAAATCAAAAAACAAGTGTTAGTCAGGATGCAGAGAAAAGGGACCCCTCGTACGTTGTTGGTAGGATTGCAAATTGGTACAGCTGCTATGGAAAATAGTATGGAGGTCTCTCAAAAACTTTTGACCCAGCAATTGCACTATGGGTATTTATCCAAAGAAAACCAAAACAATTCATGGAAGCACAATTTACAATAGCCAAGATATGGAAGCAACTAAATGCCCATTAACAGATGATTAGATAAAGAAATTATGGTTCATATATACAAGGGATTATTACTCAGCCATTAAAAAATTGAAATCCTACCATTTGCAATGACATGGATGGACTTAGAAGTTATTATGCTGAGTGAAATAAGTCAGACAGAGAAAGATAAATAACATATGATTTCACTTATATGGAGAATCTAACAAAAAGAACAAACTCACAAATATAGTGAAAAATTTGGTGAAGGACAAAAGGGAGAGGGTTTGAGGGACGGGGAGAATGAGGTGAAGGGTTAAAGCATTACAAACTAGTAGTTGAGAGTTGGTCACGGGGATGGGGAGCACGGCATTGGGAATGTAGTTAGCATTAATATGGTGGTTAAGTGGAAGGCCAAGGGAGGGAGGGAGCTATTGGGGGGATCATTATATGAGCTATATAAATGTCTAACCAATGTATTGTATACTTTAAAGTAATTTAAATAAATAAATTTAAAAAATTAATATTGTTAAAATGTTCCTATTACCAAAAGCAATCTATAGATTCAGTGCGATTCCTAGCAAATTCCAATGGCATTTTTCACAGGAACAGAATAAACAATTCTAAAATTTGTGTGGGGCTACAAAAAAGCCAAATAGTTAAAGCAGTCTTGAGAAAAAAAGAACAAAGCTGGAGGCATTACACTCCCTGATGTCAAACTATATTACAAACTATAGTAATCAAAAAAGTATGGCATTGGCATAAAAACAGACATGTATATAAATGGAGCTAAATAGGGAGCCCAGAAATAAACCCATACATGTATGGTCAATTAATTTATGACAAAGGAGCCAAGAGTATACAACAGAGTGAAGACAGTCTCTTCAATAAATGATATTGGAAACACTGGACAGCCACATGGAAAAGAATAAAACCGAATTACTATGAATTACTATCTTACACCATACACAAAAATTAACTCCAAATGAATTAAAATCTGAACACAAGAACCAAAATCATAAAACTGGAAGAAAACACAGGCAATAAGCTCCTTGACATTAGTCTTCTCAATGATTGTTTTGAATATGATGCAAAGAAAATGCAAGCAAAATAAATAAGTGGTACTACATCAAACTTAAAAGGTTCTACACAGCAAAGGCAACCATCTACAAAATAAAAAGGCAACCAATAAAATAGGTTAAAATAATTGCAAATGGTATATCTGTAAGGGGTTAATTTCAAAATACATAAAGAACTTATACAACTCGCTATCAAAACAACAATCCAATAACAAAATGGGCATAGGAGCTGAACAGATATTTTTCCAAAGAAGACAAACAGAGGGCCAATGGGTACATAAAAAGGTGCTCAAAATTGCTAATCATCAGGGAAATAAAGAACAAAACCACAATGGGTATCACCTCCCACCTGTTAGAACAAGTGTTATAAAAAAAATTAGAGGTAACAAAGGGAAACCCTTGTGCAGTGTTGGTGGCAATGTAAATTTGTACAGCCACTATGGAAAACAGTATGGAGATTACTCAAAAAACTAAATAAATACTTACCTATGATCCAGCAATTTCATCTCTGGGTGTTCATCCTACGAAAATGAAAACACTAATTTAAAAATATACATGTATCCTCATGTTTACTGCAGCATTATGTACAATAGCCAACGCATGGAAACAATCCTAAATGTCCATTGATAGATAAAGAATTCCATTTTGGTTTATCTATATTATTTTAATGTATTTCTTTATAAAGCTCCTTTTTGGTGGTCGCTGTAGGTATTATATTGTGTATACATAACATCACGGTTGACTGCTGTTGTTATTTTAACAGTTTTACACCTCCTTTTATGTTCCTTTGCATTCCTTACATACATTTGCATAATACAATTGTCTTAAATGTTTCCCCCACATATGTTAACATCCATATCTGGTAGTACTGCAGTTTTTGCTTTAACCATAAACATAATTTAGAAAACTCAAGAGGAGAAAAAAATGTCTAGTACTTAACATATTTTCTCTTCCTGTGCTCTTTCTTATTTCCTGATATTTCAAGATTCTTAGTTCATAATATTCTTTTTGTTTAGAGAATTTCTTTTAGTCATTCTTTTAAGGTAGCTCTACTGGCAACAAATTCTCTTTAAAATGTCTGATTTATTACTAAAGTATAATTTCAGTGAGTATAGACTTCTGGGTTGACAGTTTGTAACGCAGGAGCGCCAGGTCTGGAACTTGCACCTGGGCTTTGGATAGTCCACCAGGAGGACTAGAGGAGTGAGACGTTTCGTTTATTACTCTTAAGGCAGGAAAGCTTCTGTGGCAGCAGGTAGGAGCTGCTGGAAAAGTCCCTGGCCAAAGGCAAGCAATGTTTTATCTCCAAGCTGGGGAGGAAGGAATTTCCTCACTGGGGTAGCCGCCGCCTTCTCAGGTGGATTGGAGCAAGATACTCTGCACAGCAAGAGAAGCAGGTAGCAACCACGGGAACTGCAGACCAGCCATTTTCTCAAGCGGAGGAAGCAGGTAATGTCCACAGGAAAAGCAGAAAACATCCTTGGGAGCAGGGACTGCGGAGAGCTCTTTGTACACTGCCTTCCTTCTGGTTGCAGGCCCAGCAGCCATCTGCCTTCTGAGTACGTGGAGGGGCTATGTTCTGAGTTGATCGTGCACGGTTATTTTTATTTTTCATTCCATTTCATTTGTTTGTTTGTTTGTTTGTTTATTAGCACTTGAACTATATTGTGCCACTTCCTTTTGGCCTCAGTGGTTTTTGATGAGAAATGCACCGCCATTCAAATTGTATTTTCCCTGTGGATAATGTATTATTCTTCTCTGGCTGCTTTGAAGATATTTTGTCTTTAGTTGTCAGAAGTTTAATTATGTGAATTTCTTTGAGTGTATCCTGTTGGGAATTTCTTCAGCTTTTTGTGGGTTTATGGACAAGTTGGGCTATTTTCAGCTGTTATTTCTTTGAGTACTTTTTCAGCTCTACTCTGTTTCCTTCTGGGAATCCAATGTCATGAATGTTAAAGCTCGTGTTGTAGCCCCACACATCCTTGAAACTTTCTTTCTTTTTTTTTTTTTTAAACTCTTTTTCTCTCTGTTTTTCAGAGTTAGTAATTTCTAATACTCTATCTTTCAGTTCAATTAGTATTTCCTGTATCCATTTTGGAGTTAGGCCAATGAATGCACTGAGATGTTGATTTCAGTCATTTTATTGTTTAGTTTTAACATATCCTTTTGGTTCTTCTTCATATCTTCTATTTCTTTATCGTGAGTTTCCATTTAGTTACTAAAGCTTTCTATAATTTTAAATTTGTTTTAAGCATGTTTGTAATGCCCATTGAAGTATTTTTTCATGGCTTTTAAATGTTTTTTAGCTGATAATTCTAACATCTCTGTTTTCTCAGTGTTGATATCAATTGATTGTTTTTGTTTTGTTTTGTTTTTTCATTCAGTTTAAAGTTTTCCTGGTTCTTAGTATGACAAGTGATTTTTTAATCGAAACCTGTCCATTTTTGTATTGGATTGTAAAACTCTGAATGTTACTTAAAGGTTCTGTTTTAATGGGCTTTTGGTGATTCTGTTCTGACAAGAAAAGGGAAAGTACTATCTCATTACTGCCAGATAGAGGTAGAAGTTTAGATTCTCCACTTGACCTATGTTGACACCCAGTGGGGGATCCTCTCCATACTGTTACGTAATTCCAGTTTCCCGTTTGTTTTCACATACATGGTGGCATGATGGTCCCTTTACCTCTGAGTGATAGTAAAAGTTGTGACCTTCTGCTCAACCTATTCTGATAATATCTCAACAGAGAAGACGGGATCCTTATTACTGCTGGATAGGGTGGAAGTCCAGATTCTTAATATGATCTCCACTGACACCACAAGAGAAAATCTTGTTATCACCAGTGTGGATGAAAGTTCAGACTCCCTAGTAGGCTTTTATTGGTTCAGCCCCAGCAGGGATGTAGAGATGCCTCATTATATACTCAGCTTCACATGATTGGAGATCCAGGCTCCCCAGTTGGTCTTTGCTGGCATGGGTGGGAATATTTGGCTGGAATAGAAAAGTTACTGTCTAAAAGTTTGTCTTGCTAGGCTGCCACTTTCATGATACTTTGGCAAGAGAGAACAGGCTTTAGTTGGGGCATTTTTTTTTTTTCTCTGTGCCTGTTGGAATCTCTGAGTTTCTGGCTTCTAAATCTCCAAGTCTGGAGTATATGATACAAAAAGAAACCCCAGTGTCCTCACCACCATATCATTCCTCAAATTCCAAAGTCCTAAACTGGTTTTTCTTCTTTTCTCTATTTTTTGGAATCTGTGTTTCTTTTTTACATAATGTCTAAGAATTTTAGTTGTACTTATAAACAGAAATAGAAAGTATATATATTCCATCTTTCTAGATGCGAAAGTCTGCTAATTTTTTTTTTTAGAGAAGCTTTAGGTTTATAGCAAAAGTGAGCAGAAATTACAATACACATACGTCCACCCCACAGCCTTCCTCACTATTGAAACTTTATACTGTTATAGTACATTTATTACCATCAATGAGCCAATATTGACACATCATTATCAACCAAGTTCATAGTTTACATTAGGGTTCACTCTTTGTGCTGTACATTCTATGGGTTTTGATAAATATATAATGACATACATGAAGGCTAATTTTATTCATCAACTTAACTGGCCATGGGGTGGCCAGATTAAACATTATTTCTGGGTGTGTCTATGAGGTGTTTCCAGTTGAAATTAGCATTGAATTGGTGGACTCAGTAAAGAAAGTTGATTGCCTTCCCTGATTTGTGTGGCTGTCAGTCAGTCTGTTGATACCTGAATAGTCCAAGAGGAAGATGGAGGTATTTGCCCCTTTTCCTGCCTCACTGGTTGAGCTGGAATATATCATTTCCTCTTGCCCTTGGAATGGAATTTACACCATCAGCTTCCCTGGCCTTCAAACTAAGACTGAGTTACACCACCAGCTTTCCTGGATCTTTAGCTTGTACACGGCAGATTGTGGAACATCTCAGCTTCATTAACACAGGAGACAATTCCACATAATAATTTTTTCATATATATATATATATATATTCTGTTATTCTAGAGAACAGGTTTTGGTACCATGAGTGAAAAATTTAAGGATAAATTTTCTGAATTGTTTCTGACATTTCTGAAATCGTCTCTTTAGTCTGATTAGATTTTAAGATGCTAATGACTCTCTTTCCAGTAGTAAGGAAATCATTGGTAGCCCACGACATAAACTGCTTTTAGAGATATGCGGAATATCTGCATTGGCTACTCCTAATCTTTTAAGGAGCTAGGTGACTCTGTATACGATACTTTTCAAACATTTTCAGGAAACTGACGAAAATCATAATGTTGTTCGGCTCTTTTCAATGTCTGGACAAAGTGGTAAAAAAAAAAAAAAGCTTAGGCATTCAAATTTCCAGTTCAATTGCCACATAATTATGACCACAGGTCTTATGTGTGCCCTGAAAAAGGCCATTATGTCCTGTAGCCACAAGTTTGAAATTGTTGAAAATCAAAAACAGGACCGCATCATGTAACTGGATAAATTACAATGCAAATTAAATTCCCTGCCTTAAAGGGTGTCTACTATGAAACTAAGGGCATTGCTTGGGAAAGAATGGGATTCTGTAAGTTGGGATAGGAAGCTGCAGAAAGATCTTTATGGAGCTGGGGACATGGAGCTCCTAAATTGGAATTAGTCTTCTCTATCACTGGAAAAACTTTCCACATCCCCAATGGAATTGTCCTTCCCACCCCCAGTGGAAGGAACCTCCTCCTATCCATTGAAAGTGGTCTCTCTAATTACAGTGATGTCATCAGCCTTTCCACCTCTTTCTGAGAGATTGACTCTGCATTGCCTGAAGAAAATGTAATTACCTCCACTGATTCAGTTGTCATTCAAGACAGTGCATACCCTACCCAGAACCTACCCTTGCCACCCCTCTTTACTTCTAGAACAATAACTAGACTTCAGTTATAGAAGGTTTCTAGAGGAGAACAATCTATGATTCATGACAGGAAGAAGTATAAGGTTGGATCAGGCTGAATTTATTGACATGGGCTCACTAAGAAGAGATTCTGTATTTAATGTTGGAGTTTGAGGAGTTAGAAAGGGATCAAACTGTTTGGTTGGTGGAAACATGAACCAAGAGGCAGCCCATTATGAGTACATTAGGAATTGTTGTAAATGCCTTGGTTTAATGTAGAAGAAAAAAATCAAAGACTTAGAGAGATTGGAATGTTAGCGTGGATTTGTCATTTAAGACCTACTCATGGATTTCTCAGCCTTGATTATTGTGTAAGCCAATTCCTCATAACAAATCTTATAAGTATATATATATATATATATACACACACACACACACATACCTATATCCTATAGGTTCTGTTTCTTTGGAAACCCTGACTAATACAAAATGCATCCACTATTATAGCAATATACAGAATAGTTTCACTTCCTTAGAAACCTCTGTTCTCCACCTATTCATCCTTCCCTCCTCCCAAACCCTTGGCAAGCACTGATCTTCTAAATTTCTCTGTAGTTTTGCCTTCCAGAATGTCATATAGTTGAAATCATACATTATGTAGCACTTTCAGATTGACCTCTTTCACTTAATAATATGTGTTTAAGTTTCTTTCAGGTCTTTTCATGGCTGGATACTTCACTTCTTTTTATCACTAAATATATTCTGAAAGACTGGAATGATTCCATTTTTCTGAGTGATCCCACGATGAATTGTACGAAAAGTTCCCCAAAGGCCAGTGGTCAAGAACAGTGCCTTACCACCTGGCCAAAGCAGCAAAGCCAGCTAATCGGTGGGCCCTTAAGGCACCCCCACCCTTATTTCCTCCAGCACATATTCTGATTACTGCACCCGGCACCTTCTGCACTGGGCCCTACCTTCTGCACTCGGCCCTTTCTGCGCACGGCCCCCTCTATACGCAGCCCCAACTGCACATGACCCACTTTTGCACGCAGACCTAACAACCTACCACCCAATCCCTTTAAAGGTCAACCTAACCCCCCAATCAGGTAACGCCAAGGCATCTCCCCAAGGCTTGCGGTTTTACCCTTTAAATTAGGTCCCAACCCCTCGGTCGGGGCTCCTCTCAACCACTGCTGCATCAATGAACGAGTGGAGTCCAAAATCGAGTCAATAAACTCCCTCTTGCACCTGCATCGGTGTCAGTTTCCTTCTTGGCTTGTGGAGTTCCAAACCAGGGCATTACATATTCCATTGTATTTTCATATGCTTATTTGCCATTATTTGATCTTCTTTGTTGTCTGTTCCAATGTTCTGTCTGTTGTTCATTTTTCTAGTGTTCAGCTTTAAGGGTTTTTTGTATATTTTTATATGAGTCCTTCATCAGATTTGTCTTTCGTAAGTATTTTCTCCCAGTCTATGGCTTGTTTTCTCATTCTCTTTATATTTATTCCTTTTTAAAGTTTTTTTCTTTACTTTGTGTGTTTATTTTGAATAATATCTATTGCTTTTTTTCAATTTCACTAACTTTTTTAAAAAAAGTCTAATCTGCTGTTAATCCTATCCAAAGTACTTTTACTCTCAGCTTTTAGTTTTAATCTCTAGAAATTTGATTTGTATCTTTTTTGTATTTTTCTTGTCTTACTTAACATGATTATTCCTTCCTGTAGCCTCTTGAAACATATGAAATATAATTATAAGATCTGCTTTAATATCCTTGTCTACAAATGTTTTTATCTTTCCATTTCTGGGTTGGTTTGAATTATTTTTTCTCCTTATTGTGGTTTTTTTTTTTTTTCTGCTTCTCGGCACGCTTAGTAATTTTTTATTAAACTCCAGTCATAATTTTTTCTCTGTTGGTGCTGAATATCTTCATATTCCTACAAATATTCTTGAACTCTGTTCCGACTTACAGTTAAATTACTTGAAAATACTTTTATCCTTCTGGATTACACTCAAGAGTTTTTGGTTGGGCCAGAGCAGTGTTTAGTTTATGTTAATTCCCTCCCCCCTCCCCGCCCCCCATTTTTGTGGATTGAGTACTCTTCTGTGTACTCATTTATTAAACAGTTTTCCCTTCTTCCTGGTGAGAACAGGCATTTTTCTTGGCCCTGTGTGAGTGGCAGGGATGTGTTCCTTCTAATCCTTTCCCTGGCTTTGGGCAGTTTTCTGAACACGCTTCTGAGGATCTGTACTCACAGGCCTCTGCAACCTAGTTTCCATTCACCATCCCTGCATTCACTCTGCCACATTCACAGTGGGGCTTATCCAGTTTCTAGAACAAGCTTTGATCTTTGCACGTGGTTTTTATTCCTCTGCTTAGAAGCATGTGCTTCTTCACCCTGGCTTGACTGGCTCCAAACTGGCATTCAACTTTGTGCTCAAATCCTGCCTTTTCTTATGCAAGTAAGAGGCCTCAATTTTCTCTGGAATCCTGTTTCTTACCTTCGAATCCTTTTGTGATTCAAAATAAACTGCTTGTGTTTTTATTTGATTTGTTTTTTCTAAGCTATTTTACCCAGTAGTCAATAGCTACATGGGGACAGGAAGTCTAATTTTTGCTTACCACTGGGTCCCTCATGTTTTGGGTGAGAGAACATTTGGTAAAAATGTGTCCAAATATTGATCTTTGGCCTGATCATTAATTAGAAGTCTGCATCTATCAGCTATTACACTGATTTATGCCCTCGGTTATACAATTTATACTATCAACATATACTATTTGTGGTTTATAGTAATTTTGTTATATGTTTATTATTTATTTTCTATAAATTCCCCCTCCAGGATCTGTGTTCAGTAATACCTAAGTGAAAGTCCAATTTTATGTTAGATCCTTTTGGATTTCTGTTACTGAGTTCTAAATGTCACCTATTGAAATTAGTTTGGTAAATGATGATCTATATCTTTCCGAAAGATACTCTGGTATTAAATACTAATAATCCACTTTCTCATTTTTTGATTCTAATAAAAAAGTTCTAGTTCTGAAAGGCTTAGTAAAGAAACTTCCAAATTAATTTTAAAAACTTATAATTGAATTTTTTTTAATTTAAAAGAAATTTTCTGGGTGAACTGTGTCATTGCTCTTCACAAAATATTCTGCTATCATTATTATATCTTTTTAAGTTGAGGTGTTAGTGTATACTAAAATTGGCATTTCATATGGCTCCAAAACGTTACATTGGCTTAAATATATATTAATACTATTACTATAATTTAAGTTTAGATAGGTTAGCAGATAATGGATTCAACCTTACACATGTAAGGTTGAATATTTTTTTGCTAATTTAATTAGCAAAAAACCATTTTGCAAATACTTAATAAGCCAACTTGTCAACCTTTTTCTAGCTTTTGCATCCAATTAACTTTTTTTTTTTTTTTTGCTGGTTTTTCTAAGGAAAGAGAGAAAAGTCCTTAAAGTAAAGATTTATTAATTTTTTCCACAATGGTGAAGTTCATAGTTTCAGAATTATTTTGACATTGAGGATTATTTGCTTTTAGGTGACAATTTTACATTGTATTGGTTTTACTGTTATGAAGTGATATTTGAACTGTTCATCAGTATGTACTGTATCACAGTGAAAACCCATAGCAATGGTATCTATGTACAATACAGACAGCTCTGTTGTAGGAAGCACAGCTTGCCAATATGGGCTGGGTCATTTTTTGGTCCTATGAAGATATAAACTTTGATAAAATCTTGAGTGTGGAAAGGAAGGGAGGTTATACTGAAAATTGATCTAAGTAAATCCTTTTTCCTCCCTAAAGGGGAAAAGATTATATTGATTCCAAACATTTGTAAAAACAAATAAAACACTTCTCACTTTGCAAAACAAAACTAAATGGGCTTCATATGCATGTGAACTAAAAATTAAAGGGTCAGACTCTCATAATTCAAGATCTTTCATCTAAAAATGTGCTTCTCTTTTCAAAGCAGTTTCTTCAGGAGGTTACAGGTTATGCCAAATATTCTGCCAGGTCTCAGAACTCATTTTCTATTTACAGGTAACAATTAAACTATAAAATCCTGCACTGGGGTATATTACTATTTAATATAATGTGAAATTTGTCCAAGTTTGTTTACAGTTTCAAGAATTGGACCTGTCTCCTTATATAAGTCTGGAGGGCTTTGAGATCGACTCTGCGTGATTCTTTTTCATACTTTTCCTCTGCATGCATTTTGGCTGAGCAAGCACCAGGTTGCCACAGGCCCATCACTTCCTTCTCTTAACACAAGCCTGGAGTCATCAGTTTATTCTACATGTCTGCACCTTGACACAATCTGAGTTTGCAAACAGATTCTCCAATCTCTTTATTTGGCAGAGGGGGAAATCAAACTAGATTGCTTAAGAGATCTGCCTAAAATGATACAGGATTGCTTTATGACTTTCATAGGTGTATTAGTCTCCTGCAGCTGCTATAACAAATTCCCATCAACTAGTCCCTTAAAACAATAAATATTTTTATCTTATATTTTTGGAGATCAGAAGTCTGAGGTGAGTCTTCTGAATTAAAATCAAAATGTCATTAAGGCTGCCTTCCTACAGGAGGCTCCAGGGAAGAATCTATTTCCTTGTCTTTTTTCAGCTTCTAGAGAATGTTCATATTCCTTGACTCATAGCTACATCCTCTCTCTTCAAAGTTCATTGCTCCAACCCTTGCTTCTGTTATCACTTCTTCTCCCTCTCTCTCTGATATCTAATTCTGTCTTAGAAGGACTCTGATGATCACGTTAGGCCCTGCTGGATAATCCAAGATCATCTTCCAAATTCAAGAGCCTTAACTTAATGTGCAAAGTCCCTTTTGCCATGTGAGGTAACATAGGCACAGGCTCCAAGGATTAGGACATGGGCATCTGCAGAGTCATTATTCTCTTTTTGGTCACGCATTGGCATTTTTGCTTTGTAGAGCATGCCTTATTAAAAAGTATTAAAAATTATATTGTCTGACTACATCATTATAAAGACAACTATAATTTAGCCCTGATTTTAATGACATATTTATTATTATTGTATTTGTATTTTCTTCTTATTTTACAAGAAGTTAAAATTAAACCACTTCATCACCCTACTGTACCTCATGGATAGGTAGGCACTGGATGATAAAGCTAAAAATGCAGCTCAGACGTTTGGATTCCACTTCCTTCCTCTTTAAACTAAATTTTGCAGGCTTCTCTGGAATTCAGACGAAACTGCACTTAATGTTAACTGCACGCTGCATTTAATGTTAACTACATGCCACCACTTATGCCTTTCTTCAACTTGATTAAGAGTTCACTCTGCAATGCCGTATTTTGACTGACTCCTGCTGTGGTTGAGGCTGCTCTCAGGCAAATCTGGCAGTCACCCTGGAAAGAAAGCCACTTCACGCACACGATTCTCTCCAAACAAGAAAAACGATTGTCTTGAGAGGCATGTTAATCAAGTCTCTTACTTCCACATTCTGTCATGCATTCTAGCTGATGGGAAGACCTAGGAAAAAATTTATTTTCCTCTGAAGTAAAATCTATCTATGTCACTTCTCCAAACTGCTGGTATATTCTCTAGCACACATGGCGTGCAAAATGATTCTGACACTTTATTATGTAACTTTGTGACTATTAATGATGGCACACTGGGGTCTGTGTCCTCCCACAGTGAGGGGACTATGAGATGACCCACGGTTTCAAGCTGCAGTGGATCTCTACAGTTCCCTGATTTAAGAACTGGCTATTATCATGGCATGAGTCTTGTTTTCCTCATCGACACATTGTGAAACCATTTTTTAAAATACCACCTTGGCCCAGTTTGGAGGCTCTGCCTAGAGGTCGGTCAGTCCCCCTTGTCAGGCAGCCAGTTAAGTCTACAGCCCAACCACTTTCCTTATTGGTCTCTCATACTTAAGCCCACTAACCTGTCATCCTAATCACCACAGGGCCAGGTACCAGACCACTAGGACAACTCCTCTCTGCCCCAGAACCCAGAACTAATTGGCCAATTCTAAATTTGCTCGCCCTGCCTCACCTGTTCCTTCTTATGAAAATCACAATAAAGGTGCTTGTCCACAGTTCCCCCTCCCTTTGCCTCTGGACCTCAGTCCCACGAAGCCTCCCCATGAAATCGTTTTTCCCTTCCTCTTAGGATTTGCGAGTATAATAAACTTTCTTTCCAGTGACAGTCATCTCCTGATCTGTTGGCTTTATCATATCTGAATATTAACAAAAGCTATTAAAACACACTCATGTCTTTAAAACAAACACCCATTGAAATAATGGGACTAATTTAAATCTTTACAATCCAAAGAGCCCATTGAACCCAGGATTACAGATATGAGTCCATGAATTTAACAATGGAATTTGTGAAACCCATTGGGCTTGGGGGACCAATGCTCACTATTGAAGTTGATCTTGCCCTGTCTCTTCAATATGTGAGTAAAATTTTGTTCCATCCAGTGCCCATATGAGTTGTGTCCTCCCTGACAACCCTGATTCCTGCAAACTCTGCACAATGTTGACATCCTGGGGCTGCCCCTCCGGGTAGTGGGATCCACCAGCAAGGGACGCTCTTCTCTGAGGGTAGAACTGGTGTCACATATTCAACAAAATTTACAAGAAACCAGCTTTATTAGACCTGCTATGCAAGAGTGATTGTTCAATTAAATAAGTATATTATTAATTTTGCCTTGATTTAGTAGAAGTGCTGGTTCTAGCCCACTTAGAAGCAAACCTCTCTCTCTCTCTCTCTCCCTCTCTCCCCAGCCTGCATGCCTTTCTTGTTTCCTTTCTTCCTTTTTTTTTCTTTCTTTCTTCTGAAAGTATCTCCATGATTATAAATGCTTTACTTCAAAACCACTGAACCTCATATTTGTGTATTAGTGTAGACTATCAGAGAGGCACTGTAACAAAAATAAAGAAAACAAGCTTTGCAATTCCAAAAGTTGGGGTCCAATACTGGTCCTACACTTGAGGTAAGAGACTTTGGCACAAATATTGAATCATACTAGACCTCAGTTTCCTCACTTATAAAGTGAGCTTAACAATACCTATTTCACAGAATTCCATGGAGACTAAATGAACTAATGAGTGCACATTTTATCTCACAGTTACTGGTGTGTATTAAATAGTCAATACATGGTAGCCATTAATGATAGCACTTTTTAAAATGAAAAACGCCTAAATTCGGATGTGAGAGCTCAACTCTACATTGAAGTTTTTCTAATTATTTTTCTCTTTTCCTGTTCCCTAATTCTAAGCAGGTCTTCTGATGACAAGATTTAAAACTAAAACATCCCATACTCAGGGAGAGTTTACCTATTCATTGCTTAGATCCCCTATTCAATAAGCAATATAAATATGACATTTCCTTTGGTATTACTTTTGTCCAATGGATAACTTTATTTTCTTTGTATGTATATCCACATGATTGAAGCAGGATGGAGAGATAGGAGAACTGACATTTGGTGAGAATCTTCTGTGTATCAAGTACTGTGCTAAGAGAATTCTTGTTTTTCTCAGAGCATTCCTCTGAAATAAGTACATTTATTTAATTTTTTTAATTTAAGCTACTCTTGAGCCGATCAGACAACAGCTTCAAAATCTGACAAATATCGTGAGTGGAGGACCCACTGTGTGTTTCAGGCTCCTGAAGTCTTCAGTTATGTCACTCTAGTCCCATGCAGATGTCCTCCAGCAGAAGTCTTCTGCCAAATGCAATATAGACCCTCAAACCCTCAGTGTCAACTTACTCCTCCTTCTAAGGGTCTCATCCCAAGCAGTCTTGTTTTCAGACACATACCACTGCAGGTCTTTGTTTCCTAAACAGTCTGATACTGGAAGATCTTACTCTGCTTTTAAAAAGCTTTGGCACAGTTCCTTCACTTTCTGTACAAAAGTCTTCTGAGGAAAACCGGCATGTAGTTAAGGCCCCTGAAGTTTCCCATTGCATGATTCTGTGTGGCTGCTGAGAGCTTTGCTGTTTCTCTCTCTCTCTCCTCTTTTTTTTTTTTCTCAGTGGTGGACCTTAGCGTTGACCAAACCCTGTGTTTCGGCCAGTGCCCACAATTAGCAGATAAGCCTGAGGGCAGGGAGACTGCTGACTCTCAACTTGCCTGAAATGGCCACCTTACTTGGAATTATACGTCACCTAGCCCTCATGTTTTCTACAGCACTCCAATGCCATTAAAAATATAATCTTTATAATATGTATTTGTAACATTTTTTTTCTAGTTTTCTGTGGGACCAATGTCATGTAATCTAGGATATACAAGAGGACAAAAGTTTCTTCTCAAATTATTCTCTAAGACTTAACATTGAGACCATTTTCTTATTTTTCTTATTAAAAAATTAGTAACAAGTGATTCACATTTTCCAAATCACTTGTAGCTACCAATTCTTTTAAAGCTTAGATTAAACAAATATATTTCAATTATTTCTATGTCTTTAAATCAGTCACTTTCTGTTTTATTTTATTTATTTGACCTCTCATATTTTTTTCTCAAATTACAACACTTCCATTCTAGGCACAGAATGTCATTTCAAAAGTCCATTTGCATCATCTTTGTCTCAGCTTTTCCGTATGAGATTTTACTGGTTTCAAAAATAATTTATTAATAGTCAATACTGAGATTTGGAGAAACATGGCAGAGTGAAAGATGTCTCCAGATCTCAACCCTTGAAACAACAGTAAGCTGAACATCTAAAACAACAAAAAACACCCAAACTTCTCACCAGCACTTCTCAGCATGGGATCTGTGCATAAGAACTACCACAGGTCAGAACCCTGGATATCAGGCAGGGAATGGAAGAAATAAAGAAGCTGCCTCTCACAGCCTCTGGAGCTCTCTGTAGTGGGAGGAGGAAGGGAAAAGGTGCAGCGAATTCCCTGAACATCCCTGCTTGGGAGAGTTGTGCATTCCACACAGCTGGTGTTAGAGTCCACTCATCAAGGCAGAAAGCAGAGAAGCAGACAACAGAGAAAAACAAGTTGATTTTTACCACCCACAGTTTCAAATCTGAGGCCAAGCCACAACTTTAAACCCCCAACACAGAGAGCCCCTCCTCCTGATCCCTCTGAGACAGATCATCCTGGAGCCCAAGAGGAAGCTGAGCAAACACTACCAAACTGTTGCCAATCCTGACAGGAACTGAAACTGAGGGTAGCGAGCCTGATTAAGTATCTACAAGAAAATTTAAAGGCATCATTAAGGCTTTATATAAAGCAGGGATCCAAGAGGCTTAGATGCCACCTACTGGAAACCAAAAAAAAGCCCCTACTTTGCAGTAGGCTAAAGAGAGACCTTTATATACTAAATCTTTCTGGAATAAAAGCAGAATACATTTCCATTAATGCACAAGTGGAGAAATAGTTCAGTAAATGTCATGAACAACCAAGGTGACAAGGCATCTAAAAAAAGAAAGAAAAAAGTCTCCAAAAAATTAGTTTATGTACATAAAAATATGGCACTTAAATGACAGAGAATTCGGAATGGTACTTCTGAAAAAAACTCAGTGTGTCCTGAAAAGAGTCATATCAGCAATTTCAGGAATTGTAGAACAAACACACAAACAAACAAAACTAGATGAGCAAAGCAAGATGATTGAAACTTTGAAAAGGAACAGAATAGATCTTCCAGATATAACACACACACACACAGACACACACACACACACACACACACATACTGCAAGAATTGAAAAATGAAATAGTAAGCTTGGGAAATAGAGTTGACCAAATGGAGGAAAGGATCAGTGATATCGAAGACAGAAATCTAGAAGTAAATCAGAAGGAAGAATATAGAAGCCAAAGAATGATGAAAAAAAGAAATAGAAATGCAAGAACTAGCTGATACCATCAGGGAGGAAACATAAGAATAATGGGCAGTATCGAAGGCAAGGAAAAGGAGCAGAGACTAGAAAGCATTTTCAGAAAAATAGTGGACGATAATTTCCCAAATCTAAGGAATGAGTTGGAGCTTGGAATTCAAGAAGTCAACAGAATATCCAATTATCTCAACCCCAAAAGGCCTTCATCAAGACACATTGTATTAAAATTATCAAAAATCAACAACAAAGACAGAATTCTCAAGGTAGCCAGGGAAAAGAAAATGGTAACTTATAAAGGAAAACCCATTAGATTGTCGTTGGACTTCTCAGTGCAAACCTTACAAGCCAGAAAGGAATGGAATCAAATATTTAAACTATTAACTGAAAAGTACTATGAGCCTAAAATAATGTATCCAGCTAAGCTCTTCTTTAGACATGAAGGAGAAATAAAGACCTTTCCAGACACACAAAAATTGAAGGAATTCTCCACTATGATGCCCGCACTACAGGAAATACTGAAAAGGGTCAGCTCATCTAAAACAAAATGAAAAAAAAAAAAAAAAAAAAAAAAAAAAAAAAAAAAAAAACAACCATACATAATTGGGAGTAAGGTTATTATCAAGCAAATAATAGCAGAGGAGTGCAACCCTTAAAAAGAACAGGGCATTATAAGCTTAAACAATAAGAAGAGAAATTACTATAGCAAGATAGTAATGAACATTCAGCATACATAAGGACAAATTGAGACAACAATGACCGAAAAGGGGAGAATTCAAAGATCCAAATTCACAACTGGAATTGAGATAAGGTACACACAAAAGAAAATGCATGACTGTACACACACACACACACACACCACACACACACACATGCACACACACATATATCATACACATATTCATAATGGTAACTACCCACCAAAGACTCAGAACTGAAACAAGAAGGACCCGAAGGAAAAACCACAAAAGCCAACCAAAATAAAGAAAACAGAGACACAAGGACAAGGAAGAAATGGAAACACCGAGCTACCAAAAAGCAAAAGAAAAATGGCTATAAGAAAACCTCATATTTCAATGATTACCCTATGTGTAAATTGACTGAACTCACCAATAAAAAGAGAGAGTTGCAGAAAGGATTTTTAAAAACCCAAAAAACAATATGCTGTCTCCAGGAGACACATCTCAGCTCAAAAACAAAAATAAAGACTCAAAGTGAAAAGGTGGAAAATATTTCAAGCAAAAGGCATTCAGAGAAAAGTGGAACTAGCGGTAATAATATCAGATGAAATAGACTTTGAAATAAAAAAGCTAAAGAAAGATACGGAGGGACACTTCATAATGATAAAGGGAATCATGAGCTGAGAATAACACTTATTAATATTTATGCTCCCAATCAGGAAGCCTCGAAATATGTAACATAATTACTAACAGAACTAAAGGGAGAAACGGAACAAAACACCATTGTAGTGGGGGACCTATATACCGCACTGTCGGATATGGACAGACCATCCAGAAGCAAACAAGGAAATAAGGAAAAGCAATAAGGAAATAACATCCTTAAATGACACGTTAGACCAACTGGACATAATTGACATTTACAGAGCCTTCCATCCCAAAACAGCTGCTTATACATTCTTCTCTAGTGCGCATGGAACATTCTCAGTATCGACCACATACTGGTACACGGAGATAGCCTCAACAAACATGAGAAGGTTGAAATCAGACCAACCATATCGTCTGATCATAATACTTTGAAACTAGAGATCGATTGCAAAAAGGAATCAGGAAGAAAACAAATACATGGAGATTAAACAACATGCTACTGAAGAATAACTGGGTCAGAGAAAAAAATGAAAAGAGAGATCAAGAGATACATAGAAATGAATGATAATGATAGTACAACGTATCAAAACTTTTGGGACATGGCAAATGCAGTCAAAGAGGAAAGTTCATATCATTACAGGCCTATCTCCTAAAAGAAGAACAAGTGCAAATAAAACTAGGAAAAGAAGAACAAATGAAACCTAAAGTCAGCAGAAGGAAAGAAATCATCAAAATTAGAGCAGAAAGAAATGAAATTGAAAACAGAACAAAAAAATAGAAAAAATAAATGCGAGAAAGAGCTGGTTCTTTGAAATGTTTAATAAAATTGACAAACCCCTTGCTAGAATCACTAAAAAAAAAGTGAAAGGACACAAATAAAAAAAAATCAAGGATGAAAGACGGGACATTATGACTGACAGCACAGAAATACAAAGGATCATACAAGGATACTATGAGAAAAGTATATAATGCCAAATTTAATAACCTAGAAGAAATGGACCAGTACTTAGAAAGATACAACCTTCCTAGACTAAATCAAGAAGAACTGGAAAATCTAAATAGACCAATCAGCAGTATGGAAATGGAAACAATCATCAAAAACCTCCCCAAAAGTAAAGTCCAGGACCAGATAGCTTCATCAGTGAAATCTACCAAACATTCAATGAAGATTTAATACCTATTCTCCTCAAACTCTTTTGAAAAAATTGAAGAGGAGGTAATACTTCCAAACTCATTTTTTTGAGGCCATTATTACCCTGATACCAAAACCTAGTAAGGATAACAAAGAAGAAAACTACAGACCAATATCTCTCATGAACACAGATGCAAAAATCCTAAATAAGATATTAGTGAATCAAATACAGCAACATTTAAAGAGAATATACACAACAATTAAGTGGGCTTCATCCAGGGGCACAGGGGTAGTTCAACATATGCACATAGATTAATGTGATATACCCCATAAACAAATTAAAGAATAAGAATCATATGATCATATCAATAGATGCAGAAAAAGTCTTTGACAAGATATGACATCTATTTATGATCAAAACACTTAACAAAATTGGTATAGAAGGAAAGTTTTAACATAATAAAGGCCATACATGACAAACCCTCAGCCAACATTATACTTAATGTGAAAAACTAAAAACCTTCCTTCTAAGATCAGGTCAAGACAAGGCTGTCCACTATTGCCACTGTTCTTCATATAACATTGGAGGTCCTAGCAAGTGCAATCAGAAAAGAGAAAGATATAAAGGCATCCAAATGGAAACCAAGAAGTCAAACTGTCAGTATTTGGATTCTCTCTATAGAAAACCCTAAAGACTCCACAAGAACACTACTAGAAACAATAAGAGAATTCAGTAAAGTTTCTGGACACAATGTTCAAAAATTTGTAGAGTTCCTATACTCTAATAATGAAGTGTCAGAAAAAGAAATGGAAAAAATAATTCCTTTAGCAACTGCAACAAAAAGAATAAAATACCTAGAAATAAATTTAATGAAACATGTGAAGGACCTATATAATGAAAACTACAAGATCCTATTAAAAGAAATTGAAGAAGATACACAGAAATGGAAAGATATTCCATGTTCTTGGATTGGAAGAATCAGCTTAGTTAAAATGACCATATTATCTAAAGCACTATACAGATTTAATGCAATCTCCATCAAAATCCCATTGGCATTTTTTAAATAAATAGAACAAAAAAATCATCAGATTTGTATGGAAGTGCAAAGACCCGAATCACCAAGGCCATCCTGAGGAAAATGAACGAGGCTGGAGGCATCATCTGCCCAACTTCAAATTACACTACAAAGCAACAGTAATCAAAATGGCATGGTATTGGCAGAAAAACAGACACACAGACCAGTGGAACAGATTCGAGAGTCCAGAAGTAAACTCATATTTATATGGGCAAATAATTTTCGACAAAGAATCCAAAAACATACAGTGGAGAAAATGCATAGAAGAAAACACAGGAACTAAACTCAAGACACCTTGGACTTAAAGAGGATTTTATGAATCTGACCTCAAAGTCAAGGAAAGTAAAGCTATAATAAGTGAATGGGACTACATCAAACTAAAAAGCTTGTGCTCAGCGAAAGAAATTGTCAACAGGGTAAAGAGACACCCATCTGAATGGGAAAATATATTTGCAAGGCAACACCTCTGATAAGAGCCTAATACCCAAAATATAAAAAGAACTCATATAACTCAATAACAAAAAAGCAAATGATCCAATCAAAAATTGAGCAGGGGACCTGAACAGATAGTTCTCCTTAGAGGACATGCAAATGGCCAATAATATTTGAAAAGATGCTCAACATTGCTAGCTATTAGGGAAATGCAAACCAAAAAACCACAATGAGATACCATCTCACACTTGTTAGCGTTTATCAACAGGACTAGTAAGAACAAATGTTGGAGAGGATGCGAAGAAAAGGAGCCCTCATACACTGCTGTTGGGACTGCAAATTGGTACAGCTACTATGGAAAACAGTATGGAGGTTCCCCAGAAAACTAGGAATTGATCTACCATATGATCCAGCAATCCCTCTACTGGGTATTTACCCAAAGACCTGAAAACCCATATCTGAAAAGATATTTGCACATCGATGTTCATAGCAGATTTATTCATAGTGGGCAGGACACAGAAGCAACTGAAGTGTCTTACGGTCGATGAATGGCTGAAGAAGCTGTGATAGATACATACAATGGAATAGTACTCAGTCATAAGAAGAGATGAAATACTGACATTTGCGACGACATGGATGGATCTTGAGATAATCATGCTAAGCGAAATAAGCCAGATAGGAAAAGTTGAAAACCACATGATATCACTTATATGTTGGATATAAACATAAAAGCAAGAAATAAACAGGACAAACAAACGGAGTCTCATGGACATGGACAACAGACTCTTGGTTACCAGAGAGCAGGGAGTACAGGAGGAGGGAGGAGGTAGACGGGGTAAAGGGGGTCAAACATAAGGGATAAGGGGAGGATAAGTGGGTAAAGGGATCAAATATATGATAGGTGAAGGAAACTGGATTCTGGGTGGTAAACAATAGAATATACAGATGTCAAATTATAATGTACATCTGAAAGTTGTATAATTATCAACCAATGTTACCCCAATAAACTTAATTTTTTAAAAGTTAAAAAGTAATTTTTAACATGTTGCTATGAGGTATAAATAAAGCTGGATTGCCTTCATTTGCTCAGCAAAATGGAGGAATTTTTTAAGGTGATTAATAACCCCCTAATTTATCTGACTCGGTATGTTTGTATTATCATGTTACATTAGAAAGCAAGGTCAGTACATGATATATAATGGCTTAAAGTTTTCATATTTATTTACTAAGATATATTCATATGTACAGATTAAATGAAGAATAGGTTACAAGAAATACATACTGTGAAGTATAAAGAAAATCATTTAATATCTTTTTGATAACTCAGAAATCCTTCAAGTGAAGCAGTTCCCTCGGTCATTAATTTAATCATTTATACAATGAACATTGATTAAGTCCTTTATTAAGAGCCTCAATGATTACTGACTGGTAGCTTTTCAGAATCCTAGTAGTTTGAAAAAGTATAACTAGACATTTAACTAAATTGGGAAGACAACAGATATTCTCTAAAGAGCTAGAGAATTGGAAATCAATTGAAAAGCAGGATATTGACAGCAAAATACGAGATGCTCCCAACTCCAACTACCCTTTATGAAAGTGCTAGCAAAAATTATATTTTGTTTACTTACTTCATGTATTATAGACATTGATTAGAAAACTCAGTTAAAAGCAAATATCATAAATAACAGAAATTGGATCAATAATACAAATATTTTGCTATCTGCTACATAGTGACATTTTGATGCCATGAAATGTGAAAAATTATGTGTTATATTTACTGTAAGAAAGACCATAATACTTTAGCAAATGGCTGTGAGAGTCCTGCCTGTGAGATGCTCAAATAGTTCTCTAGTTAGGACAAATCTAGTGAGTGGTAGGGCACTAATGAACTGGAGTCTTGTTTTAGCAACAGCAAACATGAGTGAGATTTGAAATAGCAAAGTAGCTGTCTCCACAAGGTGCAATCAACACACAGAAATTTCCTACACCTTTATATTCTTCACGTAATAACAGTATCACCTGATTTCGGTTATTCCCAACACAGTAATGCATGTTGCTAAGTGATTAAATAAAGTCTCATCACCAGCAACAGTTTTATCCAGCCAATTCCTACAAATGAATGTAACATATTGAGGCAGAATACAAGCACTGACTGAGGAAAGAAAGCCTTTTAAAAACATGTCTGCTGAATGGGATTGGGAGTCATAGATCTGGGGGTTATTCTGTCAAGCCAACCCTCATCTCTGGATCTTGGACGACATGCACTTGGGGGACAATTGATAACGAAATGCTGCAAATATCAAATATGCACCGAATTACACCTTAAGTAAGAACTTGCTCATATGGGCCTAACCTAGAAGTTTCTTGTTTGTGCTAGAAGGTTCAGGATTTAGCATGCCCTTCCTCTACTGAGCTATGAACTTAAAGAAGCTGATAGAATAAAGTCGAGGGCCAGATGTTTGGATGCCAAGAAAATTGCACTGCTGGGCTAAAACTACCAACAGATATTTCTGACTCTATTGAACAAAACTGCTTTTCTTAGAAATGTAAATGAAATATTCTCTATTTGAAGACTAAACTTTGAGAACTACTGAAAGAGAGACAAAGTCATCTCTGAAGTGAATGTTAAAGTCTCTGATATATAGGACAGTCACAGTAACCAGACCTATAAAGGACTGGAGTAGGTTCTCCCTCGACCTAGGTTCCCATAAGCAGCCCAAGACCAGAATATGAGGGTAGGTGGAATATTAAGGAGGTAATTCCAGGAAGCATGCAAAAGGGGTGCGAGGAAGAAAGAGAGGGAAGGAAGGAAGCCAGCTTGAGGTGCACTGATGAGCAAGTGGCTGCTCAGTCACATCTGAGCTGCTGGGAGACAGAGTTGAATATGCCTCAGAGTTATCCCGCTGAGGGGTGAAGAAGCTGAGCATTGAGCCACCAGCTCTGTGAGTGGGTGAGGGATGAGAAAACAATACAGGAACATAATTCCCTGGCACTTCTGGTCTTCCGTATGGTGGCCAGACATGTTCTTTGGTCAGAGAAAGCCTTAGGTAGATCCCAGGGGTTTGTAGTAACAGACTCTTAGCACTATAAAAATTCTAGGTGACAACAGCACCTGTTGCACACGGATGGGAGGCACAGCAGAGCGTCTTCCAATCACCCCCGGAGGAAAGCTTCCCTAATTCCTCAGTGGGAGATATTAGAACACCAGAAATTGGAAATCATTAACCACTGCACAGTATTTTTGATTTGGAATGAACGTGGATATAATAAATAGGTATCTATGTTTATTTTATGCTTCATCTAATCAAATATGTTTTTTATCTTTGCCCTTAGCCAAGAATAAGTTTCACCTTTCTAATTTATTATTTATTGCCTAAGTTAGATCATCATTTCTGGTGTTATGAATTAATGACTGATAGAGGACTGCGATATCATGAATGTGTTTGCCCAGTGGGCAGGCCATTTGCAGAATGAGTGCAGAAGCAGGTTTGTTCCAGTGTGGGACAGTCACAGAGAAGTACTTGCTAAGTTGCAACACTGCACAAACATTAGTTATCAAAGTGATGAAGCCATGGGTATGACATTCCTCATGACAGAGATTCCTCAAGAAAATGAAATTACCAGGATTCCTGGCTGTCCACAAATGGAATTTCTATTTTCCCTTTGACTCAATGGGATAAATCAAGTCTCTGAAATATAGTATGAGCCACTTCCCACATGAAAATGACAATCATATAGCCAAATGTCATGCACCAGGAGTCTGATTTTATAACGGGCTCCATTATCTATTGGTTTCTTTAAAAAACTACTTACTGTTCTCTACTTAGCAAATTGGTGTATGCTTATTATAAAAATTCTGAAAAACATGAAACATGTATAGGAAATATAAGTTTTTTGAAATCTTAACATTCAAGCTATGTTATTTTGTTGCATTTACTTCCAAAATGCTTCAAGTTTATTTTTTGCCATTTTAACACAACTTTCTACATTTAACATGTTCATAGTCAACAATGCTAATGTGACAGCATTTGGAAAGTGTTAATCAAGTGTTTGATTTTGTGCAGTTTGGCCTTTGTGTTGCCTGGAGGAACTAAGGGGCTCAGGAGACCATCTGTCCCAATTCTTGCTTGCCTGATCATCTGGATCAAGGACAGGCTCTTGGAGCAGAGGGGATGCCCATGTACTGAGTACAAAAGTGGACAATAATAGATGTATGTTGTTTACAAGCCATCCATTGTATGGTATTCTGTTATGGCAGTCCATAACAGAATTGAAATTGGTTCCAAGAAGTGGCAGTGCTGCTGTAATAAATATCTAAAATATCTAAAAATGTAGAAATGGCTTTAAAACTAGGTAATGGGTAGAGGCTGGAAGAGTTTTGAAGTGCATGCTAGAAAAAGCTTAGATTGCCATGAGTACGCCTTCAAAGGTGATTCATGAAATAAAGGAGAGTTGCAGAGAAAGCTTCTATCTTCTCAGAGAATGTCCAAGTACCATGAACAGAATGCTGGGGAAACATGGGTGAATAGTAATGGTCATCCTGATGAGGTCTCAGACAGAAATGAGGAATATGTTATTGGACAATGGGAAAGGGTGATCCTTGTTATGATGTGGCAAAAAAAAATAAACAAACAAAAACTTGGCTGAACTATGTCCCTGTTCTAGTGTTTTGTGGAAAGTGGAACTTGCAAGCACTGAAAATGGATAGTCAGCTGAAAAGATTTCTGAGAAAAGTGTTGAAGCAGTTTGGGTCCTCCTGACTATTTATAATAAAATGGGAGTGAAGACAAATAAACTGAAGATGGAGTTGTTAAGGAAAAAGGAACCAGAACCTAAAGATTTAGGAAATCAGACTGTTCATATTACAAAAAAGTAAAAATGTATGTTTGGGAAAAAAATATTAAGGTTATAGCAGATTAATCGTTTGATAAAATTAGTATGAGTGAGAACCCAGATTTAATCATCTCAGAAAAAGCCAGGAGTAGAGATGGAGTTGTATCAGCAGGTGAAAATGAAGGAAACAAAAAAGGAAGGGGGAGGCAAAATAAAAAACCGTTAGACTTCTTAGACCCTACAGGACCAACCATATTGCTTTCTGGTTGTGAGCACGCTCTATTCTTCAAGACAAGGGAAGAAGGACTCTGAAGGTGATTCAGGATCATCAGGGCTACTTCCACAACAAGGCCGGAGTGCAGGGATCAGGGGGCAGGTCTACCCCATCTCAGTTTCGAAGGGTGGGGCCAACACCAAGTAGAGCTCCGAGGACAAGGCTGCCTGGCAGAGACGCAGGGGCTTGACCTCCACCCTGACAGAGAGCCACAGTACAAGTGGGGCCACCACAGAGAGCCACAGTATGAGCAACTCCTGCCAAGTTGTGAAGACAGGAGGTGATGTCATCCCAGTAGGTAAGGAAGGTGGCACCAGCACCCCAGTCGGTCTGAAAGGCAGAGCAACTAGGCAAAGAGGATTGTGCTCAAGCCTTAAGTCTGGTGGAATCTAATTTGCTAGGTTTGGGATTTGCTTGGGAACCATCGTCTTTCTTTCTCTTATTTCATCCTTCTGGAATGGGAATGTCTACCCTGTACCTTTTTTACCATTGTATTTCAGAAGAAAATAACTAGTTTGTTCTACAGGTATGCAACTGAAGAAAAATTTTTCCTCAGACAAATTGAGTCTCGCCTGTCCCTGATTTAGATGATATGTAGATGAGACTTTGGACTTTAGAGTTGACGTGGGAATGAGTTAAGACTTTAAGGGCTGTTTGAATTAAATAAATGTATTTTGTATGAGAGAACATGAATTTTGTGGGTCCAGAAGTAGAATGCAATGAACCGAATGTTTGTCTCCCACCCCCCCAAAAAATTATATTTGAAATCTTAATCCCCAACGTGGTGGTATTAGAAGGTGGTACATTCGAGAGGTAATCAGGTTATGAGGGAAGAGGCTCACAAACAG
>PUFA01001390.1:0-43318 GCA_003508835.1 Eonycteris spelaea
TATATCTTTCTCTTGTCTAATTGCACTTGCTTGGGGCCCTTAACAGACACTTCTCCCTAGAGGACATACAAATGGCAAACACATATTTGAAAATATGCTCGACATCACTACCTATTAGGGAAATGCAACTCAAAAACCACAATGAGATAACATCTCACACCTGTTAGAATAGCTATAATCAAAAGGACAAGTAATAACGAATGTTGGAGAGGATGCGGAGTAAAAGGAACACTGCTGGTGGGATTGCAAATTGGTACAGCCACTATGGGAAAACAGTATGGAGGTTCCTCGGAAAACTAAGAATTGACCTACCACATGATCAAGCAATCCCTCTACTGAATATTTATCCCAAATACTTGAAAACCCACATCCAAAAAGATATTTTCACACCGATGTTCATAGTTGGCATTATTCACAGTTCCCAGGATATGGAAGTAATTGAAGTGTCCTATGATAGATGGTAGGCTAAAGAAGCTGTGGTACATATATACAACAGAATACTACTCAGCCTATGAAGAGATGAAGTAACTGCCATTTGGGACATTATAGATGGACCTTGATATAATCCTGCTATGCGAAATAAGGCAGACAGAAAAAGTTGAAATCACATGACATCACTTATATGTGGGATATAAACCTAAAAGCAACAAATGAACAGGAAAAACAAGCAGAGACTCATGGACATGAACTATAGACTAGTGGTTACCAGAGTGTAGGGTTGGGGAGGAGGGGGCAGGTAGATGGTTAAATTGGGTGAAATATGGGGGGGGTAAAAGGAGGGTGAAGTGGGTAAAGGGGATCAAATACATGGTAACTGAAGGAAACTGGACTTTGGGTGTTAAACACATATAGAATATACAGATGTCAAATTATAATGTACATCTGAATATTATATAATTGTATTAAACAATGTTATCCCAATAAACTTAATAAAAATAATAGAGAGGCGTACCATTTGTGCTAGAAATAATAAAACTCGGACCTCCACCTCCAAGAGGAGTGGGACCAGTGGAAGATTGGCTGATTGACTTTACTATAATGCCTAAAGCATCAGGCAACTTTCGATACTTGCTTGTATTTATGGATACCTTCACAGGTTGGGTTGAAGCTTTCCCTTGCTGATCAGAGAAAACTTCTGAAGTAATTAAAGCTCTTTTATAGGAAATTATTCCTAGGTTTAGATTGCCTTTAGCCATTCGAAGTGATAATGGAGCAGCTCTCATAGCAAAAATAAACTCAGGACACATCTGATTTTAAATGTACACTGGAAATTTCACACTTCATAGTAACAACTATCAACTCGAATTTTTTTAAATGAATCATATTTTTAAAAAAGGAACTTTAGCTAAAAATTGCAAAGAAGCACATTTAACTTGGAAAAAGCCTCACCTATTGCCCTATGGAGAATGAGGGTGACCTCTAGAAGTAGGCTTGGTTTATACCTATGCAGAATGTCATATGGGTGACCTTTCCTATATTATCCAGTTAAATCAAGAGATATAGATGGGGTACACAGTAAAAAGTTGAACTATTAGATATGGTCAATCAGTAGGAAACACTTTAACTACTATTCATAAATTTGTTTTCATAAGATTACTATATCCAACAGATGTGGCTTTATACCACTTGAGTGCAGGAGATCGAGTATTACTGAAATCCTGGAGAAGTCAACACCCTGAAGACCAACTACAGTCACACTGAATAGCACCATACGAAGTGTTGCTAGTCACTCATTCTTAAGTGAATTTTGAGAAGTCAAGGTGTATATTCACCATACCCAAGTGAAGCAAATATGAGACACTCTGTTAGAAAACAGATTACAAGGGTGTGGCATCAGAAGCATGGTGGAGGGAGGAATGTCTCCATATTTCTATCCTTTGAAATAACAATAAGCTGAACATCTAAAACTCAACAAATATATATGTATATAATATATATATATTATATGTATACACACACACTGTATGTATATGTATGTATGTGTATGTGTGTGTGTGTATGTATGTATATATATATATATATATATATAATATATATAAAATGGACTATCACTTGGCCATAAGAAAAGATGAAATGCTGCCATTTGAGACAAGATGGATGGATCTTGAGATAAACCATGCTAAGCAAAATAAGTCTGAAAGAAAAAGTTGAAAACTATATGATTTCACTCATATGTGGATATTAAACTGAAGCAGCAAACAAACATGATGAACAACAGAGACTCATGGACATGGACAGTGGATTAGTGGTTACGAGAAGGAAGCGGGGGAGATAGATCGGAGTAAAGGAGTCAAATATTTGGTGACTGAAGGAAATCTAACTTTGGGTGGTGAACACACAATGTTATATTATATACAACATACTGTTGAAATATATACTTGAAGCTTACTTGGTTTTATTAATCAATGTAACTCCAATAATTTTTTAATTAAAAAGATGCTCAAATTCAAAAAATATATATAAAGAACTACACACCAATGTGATATCACTTCATAGTAATGTGAATGGAAAAAACTCAGAAAGGTGAATAGTGGCAAGCACTGGGGGAGGGGTTGGAGAGGATAAGGAGCTGTCAGTTATTGCTGGTAAAGGCATCCTGGGGAAAAATCTGGTACCATTTACTCAAATTAAATTAATATATACCCTATGAACATAGTGATCCCACTCTGAAAGAGGAGAGAGAGAGAGAGAGGAGAGAGAGAGAGAGAGAGAGAGAGAGAGAGAAGGAGGGAGGGTATGGAATATCAGGCAGTAGGCAAAACAAAGGCTAGTATACCCATGGAAACAAGGACAGATATTAAAAACAGTGCTGAGTAAAAATATATATATATATATATAAACAAAATGAACAGCCATTATGGAAAACAGTATGGAGGTTCCTCAAAAACTAAGAATTGATCTACCATGTGATCCAGCAATCTCTCTACTGGGTATTTACCCCAAAGAATTGAAAACTCATATGCGAAAAGATATTTACACACCAAAATTCATAGCAGCATTATCACAGTGGCCAGGACAGGAAGCAACTGAAGTGTCCTATGATAGGTGATTGGCTAAAGAAGTTGTGGTACATATATACAATAGACTACTACTCTCAGCCATAATAAGAGATAAATACTGCCATTTGCAACAATATGGATGGGACCTTAAAATATCATACTAAGCGAAATAAGCCAGACAGAAAACAGTTGAAAATCACCTGATATTACTTATATGTGATATAAACCTAAAAAGCAACAAAATGAACAGGACAAATAGAGACTCATGGACATGGACAATGGACTAGTAGTTACAGATGAGAGGGGAAGGGAAGAGGTAGATGGGGGGAAATTTTTAAATCATTCTTCAATTAAATAAATAATAAATAATAAATAAATGAATAATAAAAGATATAAAAGAAACAGAATGATAAATATACACATATATATGCGTATAATATGTATACATATATTTCTTTCAGATGCTAAAAATGGTTATAATTTTCATTTTGCTCACTGCTGTGTCTTCTAGTGCCTTAAATATTAGTGGCATGGTAAGCACTAAATAAATATATGATACAATGCCATTTATATAAATTTAAAAAATACACAAAAGAAAACTTGCAAGAACTCATATATTAGAAAAAAAGAACACATCATACATATTAGAATGGTATACTATGGGAGTTGGAGAAGAGAATAAAGAAAAACATAAAGGAATAAGTAAATTAAAAAAATAATTAATGATCCTTATATAAATCAATAATTACGATGTGCCATGAACTAAATGCAATAGTTCAACCTCTTGTTGGACTTTTGTTGTTCATTCATAAATTCATCAAATATTTATAGGACTATTTAGTATAAGCAGGCATTGTGCTAGATACTGGAGATACAATGTTGAGTAAAAGAGAGACATGATCAATATTCTCATGAGTTGACAGTTTAGTTTGGTAAGACAGACGAAATAATTATACATACACACACCGTATAAAGGATTTTAAGTTGTTAAATCAAACTTTTTTAAAATCCAGCTCTATGATTTATTAGCTATGTGACTTTGAGCAAGTCACTTAACCTTTCTGATTCAGTGTCTCTATATGTAAGATGGTAATAGTAACATCTATCTATTCATAGGGCTGTTGTGAAGATTAAATAACATAATGTATATAAAGCATTTAGCATGGTGCCTGGAAGATAGTACATGCTCATTCAAAATAACAACTACCATTATTACTATCATTGTTATTATTATTAACACAAACAGGCCTTTGACTTCCTTCAAGTCTAGTAACTTTTATTAACACACAACTTTAAAATTTTGGGTTATCCTTTTTCAGGTAAGTGCTAGATTAGATAACCCAATCTAGATGTAGTAGAGGATAATGACAGGAGACAGCTCTGAAAGGAAGAAAAAGCAGAAAAGACAGATAATGTATGCTAATAATGATAATCCTATAACAAGGAAAACGTCAAATATATTCGGTATTTCTATGTTAAAAACGTAAGATTTCATAATTAGCCTTAAAAAAATTGTTAGAATACTTTTTCCCATGAAGTGGAAATTTTCAGTTTCTTAAAATACATTCTTATGTAGGGCAACTTATAAGCTAGACAGATAATGGATTACTGTAGTTTTTACGGATGGAAAAATAGTAGTTGTGAACAACTGTTGAGATACTAAGATTAAATCCCTTAGAAAGTAGATTTTGCACCTTCCCAAAAGCTTGCATACAGAATCTGCAGACCAAATGGAGCAAGAAACGAGCAACAGAAACAGCTTGCTGACAGTTCCTCAAATTCAAATTTATAAGGACAATCCAGTGAAACACAACTACAAATAAAGTAGGAAAGGGAATATTTCCAAAATATGTTTTTTAAAGCTCATTTTTGTTAATATTTACTAGGTAGCTTCATTTTAGAAATAGCTCTTTTTATAACCAGGAAACAACCTTTCACAAGTTAGGCTGTCATTTGGTAACTTAAATCTTAATTATATCATAAGTTTTACTTTGTGTTTAAGCCAGGGAAAACACAACCATAGTTTGTTTATATGAGTTTGCACTGCATCTTTAAATGTATTTAAAATAAAGTTCTCAGAATAATAGAAATGCAATTTCTCTGTCAATACTGTATATTATATTTATTATATTTGGAATTTTCTACTTGGTATTATATATGTCAATATTGCTATTATTTTATTTATTGTTGTATAATAAATACTAACCATCTTGACTATCATGATTTTGAAAAAAAATCCAGACATGGTAGAAGAAACAGAAAATAAGCATATAATTCTAATTTTGTCTAACCTCCTCTTCTCAAAACTCTAATTTACCCATTTATAAATAAAATAATTTTACAATCATCTACCATAGACTCGACTACAGAATATTGTCCAAATAACTTTTTTTCCTCCTTGGTAAATATTATTCTCCCCTAAACAATCTCTTCTTTAACTGGAAATGTATGTATTTTCCCACTATACAGCATTCTTATTAATCAATTTTCCATACATTATTAGAAAATCAAAACAATCTCTGAACAGCTTTAGAGGTCAGAATTTCAAAGTATAAGTTTTCAGTCATTCAGGGAGTGCTAACCTGAAACCCGTAAGCCCTGATGCTGTTACCCATAAAAACTGAGCTGAAGCCACAGCTATCTTCAGCTTTCTTCCATTGTCTAAATAACATTTCAACCAATGAGAATGCTGATTAGCTAACTACAAACCTCAACAGGTTGAAGAACAAAGGGAAAGACAAAACAAAAATGAGACAGTAATTTATAGAAGTTATGAAACCAAGGAAAATTAAGATTATCAGATGCTAAAAAAGAAATGTAAGCCCTTTTCCTGATGTTCCTAGTTTTCTACATAGTTTTCCTGATGTTCCTAGTTCTCCACATAGAACTAGGGTTGTGTAAATTGTTCTGTTGATGAACTGTGAAAGACACAAATAGCAATAACTTGGGAAGCAAATTCCAAGCTACCCAAGTTTTTAAAAACTTTGTATAGGAAACAGCCTTCCATAGACAATATAATCTGAAGTAGTTTGATTCCAAAATGTGTGCCTTTCTCTGACTGTAGTTGTATTGAATTTTAATTTTCTTATGCACACTTCCTGGTATCAATTTTTGGAAAATCAGAATAGATCAAGGCTGTGGTTAGATGAAGATTCTATATCAGTATTCATTACTCTGTTGGCATTTCTCCATTCACCATTAATGAATAAGCTGTATGGACTCTAGGAAACATTGCAGGTTTTCCAATGATTGGTTATCAAGAATGGTGTAATATACACTTTTAATTCTACTTGCAGTTCCTGATGCATAATCTTTAGAATATAGTTATGTATGTAGTCTTATGTGGACATTTCTAAATCTTTATTGAAATAAATATCCTACTCCTCATTAGATTCTGTTAAGCAAATTTTTCCTACTTTAGTTCATTTCTTCATCATTATCTGAAGTAGAGATATTTGCTGAGCTATGTCCTACCTCACTAGCAGTCCAAATAATCTAACTGAAATAGTTGTAAGAATAAGTGTTTTCCCACAGTTTGTAAAGTTTTTAGGAGCTACTGAATTGCTAACTATGACTCCAGACTAAAACGCCATAGAAAATACTGTCTTTAGGACAGCTGAATAAACTTAGTTGTAGCAGATGTAGGGACACTTTCAGTTCCCCAGTCTGCTAAGCAAAGTCAAAATTAATATTCAGAAAAAGGCTACATGGACAATGTCAAAAATCATAGCCGCCTGTCAGGAACAAATACACAAAGTCTCATTTTTTTGTTACATTCATTCTGTGTTGGCCTGTTGACCTTCTCTTGAAGGCCGATAAACAAAGATGTATGGTTAGTCATCAATTGTAGAAGTGAACGAACAATGGAACAGATGTTATACTGTATCCATGTGGTATGACAAAACCACTGATGAACTTTTAAACTGAAAAGCACAGTGTAATTGTCCTGGTTATTCTGGATGTCACTTCAAATGTCTTTATGGCTGCTGAGAAAATAGCTTAAAACTGAACAAAAATGCTTATTAGTATACTGATTGAAGAGTGTAGAGAGCTAACAAAATTGAAACTCTTCAAAACTGAAAATAAGTGTGTGTGCAAAATTTCATTATGCTTGACTGAGCAGTACTCTTTGTAGAGGAAGAAAGGGATAAGAATGTCACACCAAAATCTACCTCTGATGCCTACAGTTCAGAACTGTACCCTGGAACTTTCAGTTTTAGATTTTACAGCTGAGTCATTTGTTACATACGATGTTGAGTATACGTTCATCTTATTACTTCTTTAGTAATATCTCTTCTTATATGTGATTTATATTGAAGCATTTTTCACAACTCAGGTATACCTAAACAGTTCCAACTATACACACTGTTCAAAGTCCTTCTATTTGATAGGATTCTTATTTCTATGTGAAATTTGAACTAGTGGACTCTGCAGTGTCTTGGAAATAAAGACATAACAAATTCCACTTTTCCTTTACATAAAAAAAATTGTTGAAGACAGTCTAGGCTATTGTAAAGTATTTTGGAATCCTTTATTAATAAAAACATATTTATTGCAACTATATTATATATCATGCATAGCTCTAAATGAGACACATGCATAGGCAAACAAAATAAATGCAGTCCTTACTTTCTAAAGCTTACATTTTAGTGGGGAAGACATACATTAAGCAGATAATTGCATAAATATAAAATTATAAATTGTGGTAAGTACTTTGAGGGAAAGTAAAGAGCAGGAAGACTAGATTAGATTGGAAAGAAGTAATATACAAGCAAAGAAGTAAGGGATGCACACAGCGTAAGCAAAGAGCTAGATTTGAGGAAATGAAAGAAAGAGTGGCTGAACCACAGTGGGCAAGAGGAAGAATGAGACCAAAAAATATCTGTAGTAGTTGGCAGGGGAGAAGATTATAAATGGTCTTGAAAATGGTTACAAGTTTGACTTTTATTCTACTACAACAGAAAATTACTGAAAGATTTTAACCAGGGCAGTAACATGATCAAAGTTGTATTTTTAAAAGATGGCTGCTGTATAGAGACCAGATCAGAATGGGGGAAAGAGAAAGGAGTCAGTGACTTCTTTAATATGAATATTAATATGTAAAAATCCAAACTCATTATTTAATCCCCTTCCTAGCTTCTCTGCTCAATGTATATATTACTTTGTATAAGGTCCCACATTTCTGGCACTGTCTTTGACTCAGTTTACTAGTCTACCAATTCCACCCATCATAAAATCCACCTTCTACAGTAGATAATAGATTCAGTCAGTTTGTTTTCATTAAGGTCTACTACCTAGCAAAATTTGGATTTTTGGTTTATCCACTTGCTTGCTTAAAAGCTAGAACAAGTCATTAAATATTTTGAAGCTACAGTTTCCTCACCTATCAAAAACTCATAATACTCATGATGTTGTTCTAAAGATTAAGTGAAATAATTTATGTGGGGGGCTTTGCAAATTACAAAACACTATATATGAGTTCACTTATGTTGCTATTTTCATCATTATTTTGACAAAAATGGAAGAGGTTGAAAACAAAAAATAAATACAAGACATGGTCTATGTTATCAAGAAGTATACAATCTGGATATACTGAAAATATGTCTTAAACAAGTAAATGCAAATATGCCTCAAGCTATCAGAAGAAGAGAGAGGGGGACAACCAATATTTAAGCTTACTATGCGCCATTGTGCTGATTGCTTACCATATGTTATATCAACGAGAGTTCAAAACAGGAAAAGTGCAACCTCAACTCCTGAGATTCAAAAAAAATTCTGAGTAGACCTTTTACTTCCAATTTTAGTTCACACATGTTGATTATAAAACTCCCTTACACAACACCCTCATTCACCAACAGACTGCCTCCTTTTCTACTTTAAAATATAATAGAAAACATCAGGTGAAAACATCCCCAAATTCTTCTTTCTAATTACCAACATATCTATAAATATTCATTCATTCAACCAAAAAATATGCATTTTACTTTGAGGATTCAATAATATAGACAAGGCTCTTCTGTAGTCTAGTGGAAGAGGTGGATATAAATAAATGTGCCTATAACTATGAAGCTATATCCATCTTTACTACCTTCATTTCCATAAGGAAAAGATATATATCCCATCTTCAATAAGGCAAAATTCAAATATGATCTTTGTTCCACTCATAAGACTATTCTCTGTCAGTGATTTACTCTCTAGAATCTTTCATTTTTCTCATTCAACCAGCTCCTCTTCCTCAGCCTATAACATATTCAAGTCTTGCCCAGTCTAAAAGAAAAGTTTTCCATTGATACCTCCTACACTTAATATTGTTCCACTTCCGTTCTATGATTCACCACAAAACTTCTTGGAATAGTGTTTTACATTGACTGTATCTTTTTTTTCAAATATTTTAACTCAACCATTCAATTTGGCTTCCATTACCACTTTTCCATTTCATTAGGATACAAATAATAAGACAAATCAGTCAATATATAGTATGTCAGACAGAGATAAGGATCAAGGAGATAGAGAGTGCAGAAGGGTGCATTTGCAGTTCTAAATTAGGTACATAGGTATAAAGTTCCCCAATATTTCTATATCTGTGCCCATCCTTACCATCTTCTTTCCCACTTGGGAGAAAAAGATGTCTCCTTAGTGTGTAAGGCCCACTCATCTACTTCTGAATAACATGCCTTCCAAAATCCTTTAATGACTTTGCTCAATTATATCCCGTTTTCCTTCGCATCCCCATGTTTTCTCTATTCGGAAAGCAGTATACCTTAATGATTATGAATGCATGCTAAGTAATCGGACTGTTCAGGTTCAAATCCTAACTCT
The DNA here is from genome assembly GCA_003508835.1 of Eonycteris spelaea. Lineage (NCBI taxonomy): Eukaryota > Metazoa > Chordata > Mammalia > Chiroptera > Pteropodidae > Eonycteris > Eonycteris spelaea. The sequence goes on from PUFA01001390.1 coordinate 9,819, forward strand.
ACTATTTATCACTTGTACAATCTCAGAAATGTCACTTTACCTCTATCACTCTCATAAGGTTGTTGTAATGATTAAATGAGATATGTGCCCAGAACTTAGCAAAGTTCCTAACACAGATTAAGTATTTATTAATGTTAGCATTACTATTACTTTTATTACTGAATACTACTTCTAAGCATGTAAACATGATCAATTCTCTCCCATTTTAAGATAATATGAGATTCAGGTGGAGGGAGAGAGAGAGAGCACAAGCGAGAGTGAGAGCCTCTCTCAACCCCTTGATCCTACCTACAATCATTATTCTTCACCATTCAGAGCCATGTTTCTTCAAAAAGTACTTTCGCAGTCTCCATTTTCTCATCTCCCATTCATATTTCTAAGAATGCAATCTGGCTTTCTGTCCCACATTCCACTAAAAAATGATCTTTCTAAGGTCATCAACGACCCTCTAATTCTTTTCTCAATTTGCTTTTCAGACTTTATCTTACTTAACTGCCCCATGGTAATGGACACTATAGTTCATCCCTACTCCTTGAAACTCTTTATACCATTAGCTTTAAGACTAGCTCTTCTACTTCCCATTTTATCTTTGGCCAGTTCCTTTTCAGTATCCTTCATGGGATCCTCTTCTTCCTCCTGCATCTTAAATTTGGTACTTCATGGAGTTCTGATCTTAGTTCTCTTTCTTGTCACAATCTCTAAAACCTCTTCATAGGAGATCTAATTCACACCTATAGTTTCCAATCTCACCTCTACTCTGCCAACTCTCAAATATATTTCTCCTTCCTTATTCTCTGAGTACTATATTCATATATATCCAACTGTCATTGGAAAACTCTACCTGAGGAATAACAGATGATCTAAGCTTTTATCATTTAAGCCCTTACAAATCTTATCTCATAATGTCTTAATCAGTTTGGGTTGCTATAACAAAATAACAGACTGGATAGCTTATAAAAAGTGAATGTTTATTTCTCACAGTTCTGGAGACTGGGAAGTCCAGGATAATGGTGTTGGCAGATTCAGTGCCTGGTGATGGCCTACTTCCTAGACAGCCACCTTTTCACTGTAACCTCACATGGCAGGAGAAAGCTACCTCCCTAGGATCTCTTTAATAAGGGTACAATTCCAATGATGAAAGCTCTACCTTCATGACCTAATGACCTCTCAAGGTCCCACCTCCTAATACGATCACTCTGGGGGTTAAGATTTCAACATATCAATTTTAGAGATGTAAAAACATTCAGACCACAGTGTTTAGTAAATACTTCTGTTTTCCCTACCAAACTGTTACTCTTACCATCCTAAATATATTTGTTCTCAGCCTCATCCCATGTCTTTGCTCATGCTCGTTCTTCCCAGGCTACTCTCCTACTGCCTATCAAATCCACTAGATCAGTGTTTCTCAAACTTTGATATGCACACCAACCACCATGGAATATCTTTCAAATGCAAATTAAGGAAGTTGAGGGTTTGGCTTTAAAATCTGAATTTGTTTTTCCTCAGATTTTATTTAGAAATAATGAGATGCATCACTATAGGTATATAGCATGATAGTTTGACTACATTATATTGTGAAATGATTGCCACAATAGATTCAGCTAATATTCTCTTCTCATATGGATACAATAAAATAAAAGGAAGAAAAGAAAAAAATAAAAGTATTTTCTCCTTTTGATGAAAACTTTTGGGATCTGCTCTCTTAAAACTTTCCTATATATCACACAGCAGTATATAACTATAGTTCATTACGCTACAAATCACATCCTAGTACTTATTGATCTTATAACTGGAAGTTTATACCATTTGATCACCTTCTTCTAATTTTTCTTCCCTCTCTTACTCTCTCGTTTCTGGTAACCAGAAGTCTGATCTCTTTTTTGAGTTTGTTTTTTGTTTTGTTTCTGTTTAGACTCTACAATTAAGTGAGTTAATACAGTATTTGTCATTAATGGTTTCAATTTCCATCCATGTTGTTGAAAATGGTAAGATTTCCTCATCTTTATGGCTGAAAAATATTCTACTTAAGTTGTTCCCATGTCTTGACTATTGTAAATATGCTTCTATGAACATTATGTCGGAGGTGCAGATATATTTGTGAGTTGTATTTTTTCTTTCTTTTGGATATATTCCCAGAAGTAGAATTGATGGGGGTCGTATGGTAGCAATATTTTAATTTTTTGAGCTTCCTTTTACTGTTCTCCATAGTGGAAGTGGCTGTACCAATTTACAATCTAACAAGCTCCCAAGTTATGCCAATGCTGCTATTTGTAGACTACACTTTGAGTAACAAAGGTCATTCTAGAAAAAGCTCTATGAAGGAAAGAAATTGTGTTTTGCTCACTACTGTACTCCAGTGCTTAGAACAGTGTCTGTCGTATAGTAATTGCTTGAAAATTTTTTGAATGAATTAATAAGATAATAACCATGACTTCATCCAATAAGTGGTTCAAGAATCACTTCCTCCTAAAAAAGTTTATACTTTAACCTGACCCTATAGTAATCAGCTCTTTATTTTTTTGCTCATTCATGCATTTATTATTTCTATCTCTATTAAAGTAAACAATGGTTTTCAATAACACACTTTATCATCACAGTTTTTGTTAACATAGTTAGAAATAACATCAAGGGCATGAGGATGTGTTTCTTGCATGGCGTCACTTACTACCTCATTAATGAGTGCTCTTGTGGTGCTTTGGCTTTTGACTTTTTTTTTACAGTTCTTAGGTTCTGGAATAATTATACTAAAAGTTATGTCATGGAAAAACTAGCAAAGAATATATTAAATTCACAAAAGAGGATATAAATGGCTAATAAGCACTTGAAGACAATTCAATGTTTAATAATTACATAGATTGCTGGTGGGAATGTAAATCCATACAATATTTTTGGAAAGCAATTTGGTAACAGGTATCACTAACTTCAATTTATTACTTGGAATCTACTCTAAAAGAGACATCTAAAAATATGACCCAACAATTACATTTTCTGACTATTAATGCATGTAAAAGTAAACACTAATTCAAAAAGATATATGCACTCTTATATTCATTGCAGTATTATTTACAATAGTTGAAGATATGGAAGCAACTAGGTGTCCACCAATAGACGACTGGATAAAGAAGTTGTGGTACATATATACAGTAGGATATTACTCAGCAATAAAAAGAATGAAACACTGTCATTTGCAAAAACAATGGATGGACATGGAGGGTATTATGCTAATGAAATAAGTCAGACAGAAAAAGACAAATACAATATCATTTATATGTAGAATTAAAAGAATCAAAACAAATGAATAAATTAAACAAAAATAGACCAATGGTGATGGAGGGGTGGGGAGGGGCATGGAGGGATAGGTGAAAAAGATGAAGGGTGATATAGTCAATAATAGTGTGATAATGCACTATTATATTTGTTGAGGCTATGTCTGTGTCCCAGTTTGTGGTCAATCCTTGAGAATGGTCCATTGGGCATGAGAGAAGAATGTATAAGCAGCTGTTTTAGAATGGAAGGTTCTGTAAATGTCCATCAGTTTTGTTTGGTCTATATGTGTCATTTAAGGATGTTATTTCCTTATTGTATTTTCTGTTTGAATGATCTGTCCATATTCGACAGTGGGGTATTTAGGTCCCATACTATGACAGTGTTCTGGTCTGATTCTCACTTTAGTTCTGTTAGTAATTGCTTTACATATTTTTGGCTCCCTGATTAGAAGCATAAATATTAATAAGTGTTATGTCTTCTTGGTGCATGATTCCATTTATCATTATGAAGTGTCCTCAGTATCTTTCTTTACCTTTTTTATTTCAAAGTCTATTTCATCCGATAATAGTACCATTACTGCTGCTTTTCTTTGAATGCCATTTGCTTGAAATATCTTTTTTCCACCCCTTCACTTTGAGTCTATATTTGTCTTTGGGGCTGAGATCTGTCTCCTGGAAGCAGCATATGATTCGGTTTTTTTTGATCCATTCTGCAACTCTGTGCCTTTTTATTGGTGAGTTCAGTCCATTTATATTTAGGGTGATTACTGAAATATGAGGTCTTTTTATAGCCAGTTTACCTTTTGCTTTCTGGCATTTGGTGTTTCCAGTGCTTCCTTGTACTTGCGTTTCTGTTTTCTTCTTTTTGGTTGACTTTTGTGGGTTTTTCCTCTGGTCCTTCTTAATTTTATGTTATATATTCAGTTTTGAATCTTCTGTGTGTGGTTACATTTAAAAACATATAAAGGATGGTTATGTGTATACACACACAGTCACCCATTTTCTTCTGCATGTGCCTTATTTCCATTCGCCTTTGCAATTTTGGTTATTTAAATCCTCCCCTTTCTGTCATATTGTCTCATTTTGTCCCTATGTATGCTGAACGTTCATTACTATCTTGCTATAGCAAATATCTTCTTACTGTTTAAACTATAAAACCCTGTTCTTAAACAGTTGCATTCCTCTGCATCTATCAGCCTGCTAGTCACCTTACTCCTAATTATGTAATTTTTTTGTCATTTTGTTTTAGGTGAACTGACCCCTTTCAGTATTTCCTGTAATTCAGGCCTAGTGGTGATGAATTCCCTCATTTTTTGTATATCTTAAAAGTTCTTTATTTCTCCTTCATATCTAAGGAAGAGCTTTGCTGGATACATTATTCTTGGCCTGCTATTTCCTTTCACTTAATAGTTTGAATATTTGATATTACTCCTTTCAGGCTTGTAAGGTTTGTGCTGAGAAGTCTAACAATAATCGAATGGGTTTTCCTTTATAGGTACCATTTTCTTTTTCCTGGCTGCCGTGAGAGTTCTGTTTTTGTCATTGATTTTTTGATAATTTTAGTACAATGTGTCTTGGTGTAGGCTTTTTTAAGTTGAAATAATTTGGTGTTCTGTTGGCTTCTTGAATTCCAAGCTTCAGCTCATTTCTTAGATTTAGTTAATTCTCATCAACTGTTTGTCTGAAAATACTTTCTAATCCCTGCTCCTTTTCCTCCCTTTCAAGAGTGCCTATTATTCCTATGTTTCATCTCCTGATGGTATCAGATAGTTCTTGTATTTCTCTCTCATTATTATTCATTCTTTGGGTTCTCTCTTATTCTGATTTATCTCTAAATTTCTGTCTTCGATATCACTGATCCTTTCTTCTATTTGTTCAACTCTTTTCCTAAGCTTGCTATTTCATTTTTCAACTCTTGCAGTGCATTTTTAATTTCCAGAAATTCTATTCTGTTCTTTTTGAGGGTTTCAATTTCTTGCTAAAGAACTCATTCTGCTCATCTTGTTTTTTTTTTCAATTCCTCAAACTGTTGATATGACTCATTTCAAGTTTCACTGTGTTTTTTCAGAAGTATCATTCTGAATTCTCTGTCATTTAAGTTGCATATTTCTCTGTCACTAAGCTTATTTTCTGGAGATTTTTCTCTTTCTTCCTGATATGCCTCATCACTTCAGTTGTTCATAGTGTTTTAAGGACTATTTCCCCACCTGGGTATTAATAGAAAGGTATTCTGCTTTTTTTTTCCCCCCCAGAAAGAAGATTTATTATATATATAAAGTCTCTCTCTTTAGCCTGTTGCAAAGAAGGTGCTTTTCTTTTGGTTTCCAGTAGGTGGCATCTAAGCCTCTTGGATCCCTGCTTTGTATAAAGCCTTAATATTGCCTTTTTAAAAAGTTTATTATAGATGTTTAATTGTGCTTGCTACTCTCAGTCTCAATCCTTTTCAGTGTTTGCGGTAGTGTTTGCTCAGATGCCCTTGGGGCACCTTGGTATACGGTCTCAGAGGATATGAGAGGAGTGTCCCTCTGCGTTGGGGAATTGGGAGCTGCAGCTCAGCCTCGGTTGTGCAACCGAGGCTTGTAAAAATCAATCTCTGCCATCTCTGCTTCTTTGCTCTCTGCCCTGCCGCTGGCAGCATGGAGCTCACAGCTCTACCACACAAGGCTGTTCAGGGAACTTCCCACACTATCTCCCTGCTCCCTCCTACTATAGGAGCTTCAGCTGTGAGAAGCAACTTCTTTGTTCTCTCAGTGCACACCCAACACTCCGGGTTCTGACCTGTGGTAGCTCTTATGCACAGATCCCATACTCAGATGTGCTGGTGTGCAGTTTGGGTGTTTTCTGTTGAGTTTTAGATGTTCAGTTTATTGTTGTTTCCAGGGGAAAGATACAGGGACATTTCTCTCTCAATCATGTTTCTCCAAATCCTAGTCTGACTTTTTTATTCTTGTGCCAATGTTTATAAGATCATTCTTTCCAATTCAACACATTCAGCTCTACTCTTATATGATATTCTCTGTGACTGAGTTAACTGTAAGCTGGAAAGTTCAAATTCATGTTTCTAACTTGCTCAAGAGAAAATTTCAGTCTCAATTCTCAAAATCAGCCCAATTTTCTATTTTTTTTAAAAAAAGAATCAATCTTTGCAAGTGCACAATTGTGTTTTTCTCAGTGCATACATTTGCACAGCAAACACTCTAAGACTATATCAACTAATATTAGCATGCCTGCATTTTCTTCCTCATTGTGGGTTTTTTTCAATTATAATTGACATTCAAAAGATTTCAGGTGTACAACACAGTGATAGACATTTTATAAATTTATGAGGTGATCACTCCAATAAACACAGTACCCATCTGACACCGCACATAGCTGTTAGAATACTACTGATTATATACTTCATGCTATACTATACAGTCCCATGACTATTTTGTAACTACCAAGTGTGTACCTCTTAATCACCTCACCCCATCAGCCATTTCCTCTCCCTCTAATTTGACAACCATCAAAATGTTCTCTGTATTTATGAGTTTGTTTCTGTTGTTTGTTTATCCTGTTCTCTAGATTCCACATATGACATTTGTCTTTCTGTATGACTTACTCCATTCATCACAATACCCTCTATGTCCATCCACGTTGCAGCAGGTGTCAAGATTTCATTCTTTTTAAATTTATTTTTATGGTTGAATAATATTTCATTGTATATATGTACCACTTCTTCTTTATCCATTCATCCATTGATGTAAACCCAAGTTGTTTCCATATCTTGGCTATTGTAAATAACGCCGCAATGAACATACAGTTACACATGTTGCTTCAAAGCAGTCTTGTGGGTTTGTTTATATAAATACACAAAAGTGGGATTACTGGGCCATTCTTTATCTCTTGTTTTGCCTTCTTTATGCTTTTGCCTTCTTTGCCTATATATTTAAATCTAATTTGTTTGGTATAAGAATTGCTATCTAGCTTTTGTTTGTTTCTATTTCATAAAATATCTTATTGCATCACTTTACTTTCAGTCTATGTGTGTCTTTTGGCTGAAGTGAGTCTCTTGAAGGCAGCATATATAGGGGTCTTGTTTTCTATATCCATTCAGCCACCCTATTTTTTGACTGGAAAATTTAATCCATTTATATTTAATGTAATCATTAATAGATATGTAGTTATTGCCATTTTATGTCATATTTTTAATGATTTTTGTTCTTGTTTTTTCTTCTGCTCTTAAAGATGTCCCTCCAACATTTCCTATAATATTGGTTTGGTGGTGATGAACTCTTTCAGCTTTTCCCTGTTTGGGAAGCTCTTTATATGTCCTTCAATTCTAAATGATAGCTTTGCTGGATAGAGTAATCTTGGTTGTAGGTCCTGGTTTTCATCACTTTGAATATTTCATGCTAATCCCTTCTGGCCTGAAAAGATTCTGTTGAAAAATAAGCTGACACTCTTATGGAAGCTCCTTATAGGTAACTAACTGCTTTTCTCTTGCTGCTTTTAAGATTCTCTCTTTGTCTTTAAACTTTGACATTTTAATGATGATGTGTCTTGGTGTGGGCCTCTTTGGGTTCATCTTATTTGGGACTCTCTGTGCTCCCTGGGCTTCTATGTCTATTTCCTTCACCAGGTTAGGAAAGTTTTCAGTCATTATTTCTTGAAATAGGTTTTCAATTCCTTATTCTCTCTCTTCTCCTGGTATTCCTATGATGCAAATGTTGCTATGTTTGATGTTGTCCCAGAGGCCTCTTAAACTATTTTTTTTTTTGGATTATTTTTTCTTGTTGTTTTGCTTGGGTATTTTCTGCTACCTTATCTTCTAATTTGCTGATTCAATTCTCATTTAATCTAATCTACTGTTAATTCCTCCCAAGATATTCTTCATTTCACTTATTGTATTCTTCATTTATGACTGGTTTTTCCTTTGTTTCCAATCTCCACTTTAATGTTTTCTAGCTCTTTGTTAATGTTCTCATTGAGTTAATCTACTCTCCCCCAAAGTTCTTGAGCATCCTTATGACAAATGTTCTGAACTCTACACCTGATAGATTGCTTGTCTCCATTTTGTTTAGTTCTTTTTATGGAGCTTTGTTCTGCTCTTTCATTTGGGACGTTTCTTTGTCTCCCTAATTTGGCTGCCTACTTGTGTTGTTTCTATGTATTAGGTATGGCTGCTATGTCTCCCAGTCTTCATAAAGTAACTTTATATAGTAGGTGTGCTCTGGGTCTCAGTGGCATAGTTCTTCCTGTCAAATGACCCGGGATTTCCAGGTATGTCCCTTGTATGGGTTGTGTGTGCCCTCCTGTTGTAGTTAAGCCTTGATTGCTCTTTGTTCATCAGTGGGAGGGATTGACCCTCAGGCTCTTTGGTTGTAATGATTGGCCATGCTCAGTGGAGGAGCTGTTGTGCAGGGGCTGATCCTACAGAGTTCACTTTAGCACAGTTCTGGTGCCTTCCCCATCTGCCCTTTGGGTGTGTCATCCTTAGATGTGACCCTGGGTGTGCTTTGACTCAGACCAAAGTCAGCCACAGAAAGAATGTGGGCCAGGGGCCTCCTGGGGGGAGCCCTGCCACAGGCCAAGTTCAGCTGCAGCCTGTCCCTGCCCAGAGCCACCTGGCTGAGCCACCAAGAAATTCACAAATGGTTACAACATACTCTGGGCTTGGATGTGCCTTAAGAAACCAAGTCACAAACCAAGGTCAGCTGTCACTAGCCTGGGTTTGGGGCTGCTCACCAAGAGGTACAGGGCATACTGAGACCAGATGCAGCTTGTTTAGGTTTTGTGAACCTTTGAGAGATTTTAGGAAAGTCTGCAGCATGAGCCAAGATAGGTTGTTTGTATGGAAATTCACTGGAAGTGGCTCAGGAGGATCTACTCATTGGGAGGGGTGGGGTCTCAGGGAATCACCAGGGTGAGGCAACCAGTGTTAGCTATGTTGATAAAAAACTCAGATATGGTGCCCGCCTAGGTCTGCAAGCTTGGAGTGCGCAGGAGCAATGCCCTTTGCGAGCACTTCGGTCTGGGAGAAAGCAGCCCCTCCAGCCCTCAACATGATGTCAGACAATCCATTTCCTTCCTGTATGTCTCTGATGCCTTTCAAACTGCCGCCCTAGAGCTGGAGCTCAGAACAAGTGAGTCAGTCAGCAAGTAAGTCTGCACACAAGCCCCTAAAGAGGAATATCTCCAACTCCAGCTGCTCTCCTTCTCAATCAACCACAATCTCCACTGATTTTCACAGCCAGAAGTTGTAGGGACTTCTCTTCTTGGCACTGGAAACCTAGGTTGGAGAACCCTGTATGGGGCTGCAACCCCTCAATCTTCCAGGGGATTTCTGCAGCTAAGATATGTCTCCCGATTCTCAACCCCACACATGGGACCAGTCCGTTTCACATCTCTGCCCCTCCTACCACTCTCAAAGTGACTTATTTTGTGTCCTCAGTTTCAGACTTCTGTTCAGCTAGACTTCTGGTTATTCCAAATGATGGCTATTCTGTAGCTGTAATTTTGATGTGTTTGTGAGAGGAGGCAAGCACAGCTTTTACATACTCTGCCATCTTGACCAGAACAATAAAATTTTAAATATTGATAAACTTTATGTAAGAATAATAAAGAAAAAAGAAAAACACCAGTTACTAATATCAAGAATCAGAATATATTGCTACAGATCTTGCAGATATCAAAATGTTAATAAGGTATTATATATGACAAATTCCTTATAAACATAAATTCACAACTTAGACTAAATAAGCTAATTAACTTAAAAACTACTATAACCCATCCAATATGTAATAGTTAAAACAGTCCGATAATAATTAAAACTGAAGTCATAATTTTGAAAATCCCCCAAAATCTCCAATCCAAGATGGTTTCACTAGAGAATTCTACCAAATGTTTAGAAAAGAATTAACACTTATTCTTCACAATCTCTTATAGAAAGTAAAAACACTTTCCAAATCATTTTATGAAGCTAGCATTACCCAGACGCCAAATGCATACAAAACCAATACATAAGAGATAATTACAGACAAATATTCCTCATGAAATTACACGCAAAAATCTTTCACACAACTACTATCAAATAGAATATAGCAGCATATAAAAAGAATTATATACCATGACCAAATGGAGTTAAAGAGGTGCAAAGCTGGTAAACATTAAAAAAGAAATCAATGTAACCTAATATTAATACACTAAAGAAGAAAAATTATATAATTATATCCATTGATGTAGGAAAAGCATTTGCCAAAATTCATCATACATTCATGAAGAAAAAAAAAAAACTCTCAGAAAACTGGAGAAATACAAATAACTTCCTTGGCTTGATAAAGAACATCTACAAAACACCTGCAGTTACCATACTTAGTGGTAGTAGACTGACTGCTTTCTTTGTACAACTAGGAACAAGTCATGGATGTCTGTTCTCACTACTCTTATTTGATATAATATTAGAGTTCCAGACAGTATGGTAAGGCGAGAAAAAGGAAATGTAATTTGGAAATGAAGAAAGACAATTATACCTATTATGAGATGACATGATTGTCTAATTCTAAGAAATCTACGAAACAAAATACTTCCAGAACTAAAAAGTGAGTTCAGTGGAGTTTGAGGATACAAGAGCAACATAAAATCAAATAAATTTCTATATGCTAGCAATGAACATATGAACACAAAACTTAAAAAAAAATGCAATACAATTTACAATCAGTCAAAAGAATGAGATACTTAGGTATAAATCTAATAGAAGATATGCAGCAGTTGTATTCTGTACTAAACAATGCTGATGAAAAAGATAAAAGAAAATCTAAATAAATGCAGAGACACAAATTCACAGATTGGAATACTTTAAATAATAAATATTTCAATTCTCTCCAAAGAAATATACAGATTTAACACAATTCCTATCAAAATCCTAGCAATGTTTTGGTAGATAAAAACAAGATTATTCTAAAATTTATGTGGGAAGGCAAATAAACTAAAATAACTAAAACAATTTTGAAAAAAATAAAGTTGGAAAATCACTCTACCTAATTTGAAGTTATCATACAGCTACAGTAAACAGGATTGTATGGAAATGGTCCAGGGATCATGGATCAAAGGTCAATGGATCAAAAATAGACCCACACAAATATGCCCAACTAACTTTTGACAGATGTGAAAGGAATTATGCTTTCATACAAATATTGCTGGAGCAATTGGACATGCATAGGGAATACAATGACTGAACCTCCATTCTTATTTCATACCTTATACTAAATTTAATCAAAATAAATAACAAGCTTAAAAGTAAAATATATAACTATAAAACTTTTAGGAAAAAAAAAAAGAAATTACTTAGGATCTAATACTAGGCAGAATTCTTAGTCTTGAAATCAAACACACAACCTATAAAGTAAAAATGATAAATTGAATTTCATCAAAGTTTAAAATGTTTGCTATGTGATATACTCTGCTAAGAGAATAGAAAGACAAGCTACAAATTAGAAGAAAATATTTGAAAATCACATATCCAATAAAGGACTAGTATTTAGATATAGAAAGTACACTCAAATCTTAAAAATATATGGATTTAAAATAGTTATTGTTAAAATGTGTCTTAGACTATATTCTATAGATATAAATCCAGTGTGGAAAAAAAAAGTTAAATTTACGAAAGGACATTTGAATGAATGATCAAAAATCCTCTGTGCTTTTATTACTAAAAATGGAACTCCAGGTAGATGCTAGAAAATGTCCAAGAAAAGTATCCAAATATAATAAAACACACCAAATTACATACATATTGAGATGTTCATAATTAAGAATTCCAATTTTTTTTAAATAGAATTTCAAATTTTCAGAGAAAGCAATGAAAAAGAACATACGATTGCCACCATTAAGAGTATATAAGACTGGAAACAAAACAAAAACTAGAAGATTTTTAAATTAAAATATTGGCAGGGAAATTTTAGTGAAATCAAGTGTAATTAAAAGAATAAACTATTCCGTTCAACATACAGAATTTCAAATTTTCTAAGAGAAATAACCTAGGGAAATTTCTTAGGCTCAACAGAAGAAAATGAAAACTATAATAAAATTATGAGATCCAATTCAAATTACTTCTCACTTACTCATTCCTCATCAGTATTCTGACTCATGAGATATTTAGTATCCAGAAAGAGTGAGTCATTCCATTCTTGTCAGAATAGATATTATTCTAACTCTATCAGTCACATACATTGATATCTAAAAGTGAAGAAATGTCTTTGATGTATAAAATGAAGCTCTCTAAATGAAGATAAAATATATGTGAAACTTTATGTTAAAAAACAAATGAAAACTTGAGTAAAAAAATATCCAATTAAAAATAGGTAAATGACATGAAGAGACATTTTAAAGAAGAGGGATATACAGATGGCAAATAAGTGCATGAAAAGACATTCAATATCAGTAGCCACTAGGGAAATGCAAATTAAAAGCACAATGAGATATCACCACACACCTATGAGAAAGGCTAAAATAAAACACAATAAAGACATTGAAAGATGCTCAGCATCATTAGTCATCACGGAAATGCAAATCAAAACTATGATATACCACTTCATACCCACTAGGGTGACTATTAGCAAAATGACAGGAATATATGACAAGTGTTGATGAGGATGTGGAGAAATATAAAATATATTGCCAGAGGGAATATAGAAATAATGGAATATTACTCAGCCATAAGAAATGAAATACTGCCATTTGCAACAACATGGATGGACCTCGAGATAATCATGCTAAGTGAAATAAGCAAGACAACGTTGAAAATCACATGATATCCCTTAAATGTGGATATAAACCTAAAAGCAACAAATGAACCAGGACAAACAGGGACTCCTAGACATGGACAACAGACTAGTGGTTGCTATAGGGTAGGGAGGAGGGAGGAGGTAGATGGGGTAAAAGGGGTCAAATATGTGGTGACAGAAAGAATCTAGCTATGGGAGGTGAACACACAATGTAAATATATATATATGCCTTACTGTTAAAATGTACAGCTGAAACTTATTGGATTTCGTTAACCAATGTCACCATAAAAACTAAATAAATAAGAAACATTTTTTAAAATGTATATCCACTTTAGAAAATAGTCTGGCAGTTCTCTCAATGAGTTAAATATACATTTATTATGTGACCCAGCAATTTTACTTTTGGGTATCTACTCATTGAAATGAAAGGAAAAACATAAGTTGATATGACAACTTGTGCATGAATGTTCACAGCAGCATTATTAATAATAGCCAAAAAGTGGAAACAACCCAGACGTTTATCAACTAATGACTGGATAAACAAACTTTGGTATAGTCATGCATTGGAATATTATTCAGCCATAAAAAGGAAAGAAGTACTGATGCATGCTACAATATGGATAAACTATGAGAACATTATACTAAGTGAAAGAATCCAGTCACAAAGGACTACACATTTTATGATACCATATCTAAGAAAGGTCCAGAATAGGCAAATCTTTCAAGACAGGAAGTAGATTATTCTTTACCTAGAGCTAGGAGAAACAGGGTGATTGGGGGATGAAGACTAAGGGGTGTGGAATTTCTTGAAGATAATGAAAAAATACTAAAATCAATTGTGGTGATGAAAATCACTACTCTTGATTATACTAAAAAGCCATTTAATTATACACTTTAAATGGGTGAATTGTATGATGTGTGTATTATATCTCAGTAAAGCTGTTTCAAAAATACTATGGTGAAGTCAACCAATAATCTGGTGGTAATTAAAAATGCTTTAGTCAGTATGTTCTCTATTAATGTACTGAAAAAAATAGTTAGTTTTAATTATACGAACACCTTGATTAACTAGGACCCTAAAATAAACCCTGAAGTACTGGCATCATGATGAAACTGGAAAGTTATAGACAAAACCTGGAGAACACCCAGAAAATCTTAAGATATATACTCAAAAGCTATTCATCTGATGCCTACAGACCCTTTCTTTCTAGTTTCTTTGTTTACCACCCACCTAGATAGATCCTTAATGCCTGATAATGAACTACTAAGATTTTCTAATAGGTCTTTTTTTCCTTTTAATTTCTGCCCCATAGTGGTTCAGACTACATTTATAGCCATATTTGTGCATCCCTATCTTATGTGCTAATGAGTTAAAAAGTTCTAGTGGCACTCTACACTTAACAGCTAAAGTATATACACCCAAGCCTGACATTCAGGTTCTTCCTAATCTAGCCAACACTTTCTTTATCCATTCCCTAGGTGATCTCATTCACTCTTACTGGTTTAACTACCACCTAAACTACTATTAATGGTATCAAAATCTAGCCCTCAAGTGTTTACCTCTTTTCTGAGTATTGAATATCTTCACTTGAATGTCCTCCATAACTACTTTGCGGGCTCTATAACCAGACTGAAAGTGTTTGAATCTCAGATTCAACCCCTTGATATCTGTGTGACCCTGGAAAAAATATGTAATCTCATCTGAAAATGAAGATTTATAATAACTGTATTTATCTCAGTTGAGTTGTTGTGAGGATTAATACAAGTAAATTGCTTAAGATAGTGACTATTGTGTGGTAAGTGCTCAATCAATGTTATTAGCTAAAATAATAACTTATTATTCACCACACTGAATGTATCATTGTCCTATTTGATTTGATCAGTCTCCTGTGTTCCTTGCTCATAATCCAGAAAGAAGTTATACCCAAAACCTCAGGACTCCTAATTGCCTCCTTCCTTTTCCCTTTAATACATATTAATAAAAAAGAAAACCAAATTATTTCACTCCTGTATAATTCTTAGTTATATTTTTCCTCTCTTTTCCTATTATCTACGTATCATTGCAGGCCTTCTTCTAAAAAACTCTTATACAATCTCCCTATCTCTGATGTTGCCCTTTTCAAATCCATCCTTTTAATTACCACTGGAGCAATGTATATAATATAAATTAAAATAAATTAATGAAATGCAAACCTTAACCAATTCATGCCCTTATTTACAACTCTGCAATGGCAATCCATTACCTATATACTAAGGACCTTAGGTCCAACCCAATGCCCATAACATCCCGCTCTACTGCATAACTCATTAATATCTATTGACTTCTTTATTTATCTATTTTCTACTTTTAAAAACTATTAGTGATTAGTGAATGACTAAGAGACTTACTATAACATTTGTGTATTGCCTCAGGCTTATATTACCTCAAATTCATCCTTTATGAAATATCCCATTACTCCAATTGGGTTTTTGCTCTTCAAAGTCAAGGATCATAGCTTATATCTTTTTATATCCCTTACCTTATTTATTTTTAACTACAGAGCACAACCAATAAAACCAATTAGTGGGTTGCAATCAGCATTTAAAATAATATAGAATAGGAAATATTAGAGAACATTGCATATCAAAAAATAAAGTGTTAGTATATCAATTCATTGCCTTCAGCTTCACTTGATCTTTTCAGTTGGCTCCTCCAGAGCATGAAGACCAGCAACATGCAATACCTCTCTATGACATGCTTATCCCTGGCATTCTCGGAGGCATTGAGTGCCACCAGTGTTGCTCCTCCCTGTAATAGGTTCCCTTAACACCCCAAGCAATTTTCCAGCATATATTTATGGCGAGGCACAGCTTTACGGATGGCTTTTTTGTTATGTCCTCAAGCAGTTTTATCATGAATTTCAAGGTCATATTAACCTTCCCTTGGACAACTTCCCTAGCATTACAGAGAACAACTCCCTCAGCTTCCCTGTGAGGAACCTCAGCTTCCTAGAGTGGCATCTCAGCTAAGTTCACCACCATCCAGTGAGCCATAGCCATGCCTTTTCCAACAAGGTCTTGATCGCTCTCTTCAGGTGCAGAGAGAAGAGGGTCTTCCAGATATTTTCCTTCCTTGAGTGCTCTATCTCAGCACTAACGGTGGAACTGATCTCTGTATCTGTTTATTCCTATATTCATAAGAAACTCTCTTTATCCCTTATTAGCCAATTACCCACTACTCCAAATCACTTGCTATAATTAATAATTCTTTTAAACTAACCTTCTCTGTACATATTTCTGGTTCCTGTCTCTTGATTTGGCCCTGTAACAGGTATTGTCTGTGAAACTTGTTGTTTCAGTTGTGTGTGTGTATTAGGTCATGATCATAAAATCCATTTTAAAGTTCTACTACATGCATAAATGGGCACTCGATAAATGACTCAAAAACAGACTTTTAAAAGTTGGTTAAGAAGGATGAGAACTTCTCAAAAGCAAAATTTTGACAAAATAATTTAAAAGGATCCTGATAAAAAAGAAAAGCATGTTTAAATAAGCCATTACATTGATTTTTTTCTGTAGTCAAAGGATCTACTGGGTGCTGAACTTAATTTAAGGTTAGATTTTCTGGGGTTCCAGGTCTCCAGTTCAGGAATCCAGGTCTGGGGACGTCTTCTCTTCTCTGTGTTTGAACATCTGATTCATGTAACTAAATTTTGTTTAAACTTTTAAGGGGTCAGATTTCTATAAAGGCCAATTTACTGAATAGCTGAAATATGCTTACAATTTAGCATCTGTTAGTTTGCTAGGGCTGCTATAATAAAATACCAGAAACTGCGAGTCTTAAAAAAAAATAAGCCATTATAAGCAAGCAAACTTAGCGCTTTTCAGCTCCTTTAATGAAAGTTACTTTGAGAAAATGCATAAAGATGTAAGGGGTTTAGGATGATAATACAAAAAACACAGCACAATAACTCTCTAAGAATTGTATTAGGAAGACTAAATCCCAGAGTGAAGTACAGGTTCAAAAATACAAATAACTTGACTAAATGGCTTATTAAAAGTAGTATCTGAACAACACAACGAATCCACAAGTAATGGATTGACTTTGGGGGGGGGCATACAGTGCATTATTATCAGATAAGAAAGCAAAACTGATGGTATTTTTGTTCTATTTTCTCTGTGAAGAAGAATTATATACATAACTAGATAGGGTTAACAAACGGTTACAAAAGAAAACTGAAGTACATTATGATAGGTAGAAAATGATGATATGATGTGCTATCATCATCTTCTATGATAAGAGAACTAGCAGCTATTTTAAAATAAATCGAAGTTCCGATCAAGATGGCAAAGTAGATAAAAGTTATGCTCGTCTCCTCACATGACTACATTAAAAATTACAACTTAATTATAGAACACTCAACCTGGAGAACCATCTGAAAACTAGCTGCAGAGAAGTCCTACAAACTAAGCATATAAAAAAGCCACCTCGAGACTAATTAAGAGTGTGGAGACTTGAAACAGGCTGGCCCCACACCCACATGTGGCAGTGAGAGAATGGGGGGAATATCTCAGCTACAGGGGCCTCCCTAAAGAGCAAGGGTCCCAGCCCCACACCTAGAGTTACCCGGCCCAGAGGTATTGGGATATTCCATACATCCAGGTGAGACAGAAGGCTGCTGGAAACACACGGTGACCTCTTTAAAGCCTGTGCACAGATTATCCCACTCCCAGGCACTCATCCTGGCTCAGGAGGAGAAACAGTAGTTCGGGAGAGCCAGAAGACATATAGGGAGAGACTGAGTTGTGTGGCTTCAGGTGAGGCTGGTGAGAAAGCTGCCATGTCCCCTGTGTGAGCCTCTCCTCCTGGGTATCAGGCAAGTCGGCAACATATTTCCTGTGGTGAGCTCTCCTACCACATGGCCAGATTTGAACCTGCATTGACTGGTGAGCCCTGCTCACTCCACCTTGGTGATTCCCAGGACTCCACCTCATCCAAATTTCCTACCACCATCAGCTGTTTCACAGCTGGTAGCCAGTGTTTGGCCCAGACTGCAGTCCTTTCTTGGACAAACTCTCAGGAGTCTGCAGGCCCAGGCAGTGGCAGCTGCTGGCCTTGGTCGTATCTGAGACTTTTTTGCAGAGAGTGGTCCAGGTCCAGCACTGACACCCAAATCTGAATTTGCATTAATCACAGGGAACACCACTTGCCCCATGTTGCTAAATTCCTGAGACCCCAGCCCATGCAATTCACATACGTCCTAAGGCCCTTTGAGCAGGTGAGCCTAAATGGGCAGCCAGTAAACAACAGCAGGCCCTTGGGTGCCCTTGAACTTTTGCTGAGTTGCTCCAGCTCGTTACTGACAACAGAGAGCCCTGGATCACAGCATGGCTTCTCCCACTCACCTCCAAGTCCAGCACAGGTAGCAACTAACTCAGATCAAAAGTAGCCAGGACCAGTCATGGACAGCAGATGACTTTTGCTTGCACAGGCAATACTCCCTGGAGGCTCTGAGACTGGTACACCTTGTGGCCAGCTTCAAACAAAACCTGAGCTAATTAGTCCCACAAGCAATACAACCAGCAGGTGGTCTCTAAAGGCACCAGAACTCACTGGGTCAAATCCCGATCCTTGGGGTCAACCCCTGCACAAATGTTCATATGCTGTGGTTGTGAGCAATCCTCATAGCTGCTACGCCTCAGGGTCAATCCCACCCACTGAAATGCCAACAACAAGGGATCAGATACAGTAAGAAGACACATGCAACTCAGGTGGGAGATCCTCCTGGAGAATGCAGTTTAGGTGACCAGAGAGACTACATCCTTGAGTGCCATGGGGCCTACTACACAAGCCACCCTGCCATGACCAGGAGGCATAGCAGATCTACCTTGATATATAGAAACAAATACAGGGAAGCAGCCAAGATGAGAGAAGAAAACATGTCCAAATGAAAGAACAGGAGAAACTCCAGAGAAAGATCTAAACGAAATGGAGGAAAGCAATCTACTAGATGCAAAGTTCAAAACACTGGTTATAAGGATGCTTCAGAAATTTAGTGAGAACTTCAACAATGACAGTAAAAACAAAAAAAGACACAGAAAACACAAAATAACTAGTCAGAATGAAGAATAATTGACATGAAGAATACACTAGAAGGAATCAACAGCAGATTACATGAAGCAGAGGAAAGAATCAGTAATTTAGAAAACAAAAGGTAGCGGAAAGTACCCATTTAGAACAGTAACAAGAAAACAATTTTTAAAATGAGGATAGTTTAAAAGACCTCTGGTACAACATCAAGCATACCAACATTTGCAAAGGGATTGAAAATCTATTTGAAGAAATAATGATGAAAGATTTCCCTTACCTGGAAAAGGAAAATACAAGTATTGGAAGCACAGAGAGGCCCAAAAAGATGAATACAAAGAGGCTATCACCACAACACATCATAATCAAAATGCCAATGGTTAAAGAAAAAGAGAATTTTAAGAACACCAAGAGAAAGGCCATTATTTACCTATAAGAGAGCTCCCTTAAGACTGTCTGCTGATTTCTCAATAGAAACTTTGCAGGCCAGAGGGAGTGGCAAGAAACATTTAAAATGATGAAAAGCAAAGACCTACAACAAAGTCTACTCTACACAACAAGACTATCATTTAAATTGATGGAGAAATAAAGAGCTTCCCAGATAAGAAACAGCTAAAGAAATTCAGCACCACCAAATCAGCATTACAATAAATGTTAAAGGGATTTCTTTAAGAAGAAAGGGGAAAAAATATAAATATAAATAATAAAATGGCATTAACTATGTACCTATCAATAACTACTTTAAATGTACATCATTAAATGTTCCAATTAAAAGACACAAGATAGCTGAGTAGATAAGAAAACAAGACTCAGACATACACTGTCTACAAGAGACCCATTTCAGATAGAAAGATACACATAGACTGAAAGTAAAAGGATCAAAAAAGATATTTTATGTAAATGAAAATGAAAAGAAGCTATGGTAGCAATACTTATATCAGCCAAATAGGACTTTGAAACAAAATCATAATAAGATACAAAGAATATTTCATAATAATGAAATGCTTAAACAAGAGGATATAACCTTTCTAAATATATTGCACCCAACATAGAAGCACATAAGTATGTAAAAAATATCAGCCTTCATAAAGAAAGTACTGATAGTAATACAGTCTTAGTAGACTTTAACACCCTAATAACATCAAGGAAAATACCTTACAGACAGAAAATCTACAAGAAAAAGCAGCCCTAAAAGACATTAAATCCAATGGATTTAATTGATATTTTAGAACATTTCACACCAAAGCACCAGAATATTACATTCTTCTCAAGTGCACATGGAATATTTTCTAAGACAGACTACATGTTAGGCAAGAAAATGTCTCAATAAATTTAAGAAGACAGAAAGCACATCAAACTAGGAAAAAAAACCCTGAAAAATACGCAAAATATGAAGACTAAATAATGTTACTAAATAAGGAGAGTTAACAAGAAATCAAGGAAGAAATAAAAAAAATACCTTGAGACAAATGTAAATGAAAATACAAAGACCTAAAATATTATGGGGCACAGGAAAAACACTCCTAAGAGGGAAATTCCTAAAAATACAGGCTTGCTTAAAGAAACAAGAAAAATCTCAAATAAACTCTCAAACTTACACTTAAAGAATCCAGAAAAAAAGAACAGCAAACAAAGCCAAAAATGACTAGAAGGAATGAAAGAATAAAGATCACAGCAGAAATAAAGAAATACAGTCTAAAAAAATACAAAAGATCAATGAAAGCAAAACCTGCATTTTTTAAGGTATTTTATTTATTTATTTATTTTATAATGGTGACATTGGTTAACGAAATCCAGTAAGTTTCAGTGAACAATTCAACAGAAAGGCGCATATAAATATATATATTATATATATATATATATATATACACACACACACACACACATATACATAAATATATACATACACACACATACACATAGCATTGTGCGAAAAGATTAAAAAAGTGATAAACATTTAACCAGTCTCAAGAAAAAAAGGACTCAAATAAATAAAATCAGAAAGTAAAGGGAAGTGACAACTGACACCATAAAATTAAAAAGGATTATAGGAACGTACAAGCAATTGTATGACAACAAATTGTACAATATAAAATAAATGGATAAATTCCTAGAAACACATTCTTCCAAGACTGAAACAGAATATCTGAAAAGATCAATTTACTATGAATGAAATTGAACAGTAATCAAAAAAACTTCCCACTACAAACTCCTGACCAGAGGGCTTCACAGGTGAATTTTACTAACATTCAAAGAATTAATACCTATCCTTCTCAAACGATTCTCAAAAATTCATGAGGATGAAACCCTCCTAACTTCATTTATGAGGACACCATTACCTAGCCAGGCAATCAGACCCAAAAATAAAGGAAATAAAAGCATCAAAATTGGAAAGAAAGAAGTAAAACTGTCATTCTCACATGGCATCATACTATACAGAGAGAACCCTAAAGATTCCACAAAAAAAAAGATTAAAATGATAAATGAATTCAGTAAAATAGCAGAATACAAAATTAATATTCAGAAGTCAGTTGCATTTTTATACAACAATCAGAAATTAAGAAAATAATCCCATTTACAAATTACAACAAAAATACATAGGGACAAATTTAACTAAAGAGATAAAAGAATTGCACTTGGAAAAATTATAAGACATTGAAGAAAGAAATTGAAGAAAATACAAATAAATGAAAGCGTATTACCATGCTCATGGATGGAAAAACTAACACTGTTAAAATGTCCACATTACACAAAGCAATCTATAGATTTAATTTAATCCTTTTCAAAATACCAATGGCATTTTTTCACAGAACTTGAACAAATAACCCCAAAATTTATGTAGAACCATAAAAGACCCTGAATAGCCATGGCATTCTTGAGAAAGAAAAGAAAGTTGGAGGTATCACAACGCCTATTATCAAACTATACTAGAAGGCCATAGTAATCAAAACATCATGTGACCATGTGGCCCACATGAAAACAGACAACACACAGATCAACAAAACAGAATAGAGAGCCCAGAAATAAATCAATGCCTATACGGTCAAGTAATCCATGGCAAAGGAAGTAAGAATATACAATGGGGGTAAAAACAGTCTATTTAATAGATGGTGTTGGGAAAACTGGACAGGTACACGCAAAAAAAATGAAACTAGACCATCACCTTACAACATATACAAGAATAAGCTCAAAATGGATTATAAACTTAAATATAAGGCCCATAACCATAACTCCTAGAAGAAAACGTAGCCAGGTAAACTCTCTGACATTACTCTTAGTAATATTTGTTTCCTGATATATCTCCTAAACAAAGGAAATAAAAGGAAAAAAATGGGGTTATATCAAACTAAACATATTTTGTACAGCAAAGGAAACCATCAACAAAACGAAAAGACAACCTATTAAATAGAAGATATTTGTCAATGATATATCTATCTGATAAGGGTTAGTCCAACATATATAACAAATTCAGGCAATTTAACAGCAAAGAAAACAAACAATCCCATTTAAAAAAAATGGCCTAGGGAAAAAATATTACGCTGTGGTATGTGGCACCAACAGTGAAAAGAGCAGAGCTGCAGCATTATTAGTAGAACAAGAAAGATCAGAATGGCATTGAAATGACTGAAAACCAAAATATCATAGGACTTAAAGCCCACAAAAGCAGTCAAGGACTTACATTCTAAACCTAAATAGGATGATCACCTGCTAAAATAGAAGATTTAAATAAGATGTAGAAACTCCTAAAATAGTAAACCAAAATGCCAGGATGCAATAAAAAATCACTCATCATACCAAAAACCAGGAAAGAAACCATTGAACTGAAAAAAAAAAGACAATTAACTGATATCAGTACAAAAAATGACTTCATTGCTGGAGTTATCTGGCTTTTAAAGCCACTATCATTAAAATGCCTCAACAACAATTTAAAATTCTTGAAACAAATATGAAAATAAAAAAATCTCAGCAAAAGAAGAATGATTTATTTTTTTAAAGAACCAAAAGAAAATTACAGAACTGAAAGAATACAGTGGTATTTTTTTTTAATTTCTAGATGGATTCAACACTTATGTAGAGATGAGAAGAGACTCTATGAACTTGAAGACAGATTGACAGACATGAGTGAATTTGAGCAAAAGAGAGAAAATAGAGTGGGAAAAACAGATTTAGGGGTCTGCAGAAGATTAACACAAGATCTAAGATCTACATACTGGAGACCCCACAGGAGATACTAAAGAATGTGGGGCTAGAAAGATAATTGAAGAGAAATAAAAACCAGTGGAACTAATATAAAATAAATAATATAATGGATACTGGTGATGCCAAAAAGATTGCAGAATAGAAAACCCCAGGGCTTCTTAAGCTAAGAAACATCAATTCAAAAAATACATACATTTAATACCCTTTATGAGAAATACAAAAAGGTGCAGAAAGCTTATTTGAATAAATAATGGAAAATGCACCAAATCTGAACAAGAAAACAGACATCTACATTCAGAAGCCCAACAAAACCCAGTTATGTTGAATCCAAGTTAATCCACACTAAGAGTGGTATCAGAGTATGGAGACATGAGTAGTCCCCTTGCTCTCTCCCCTTGAAACTACAACAAATTGAACAGCTACAATCCAACAAAAAAAAATCACAGCCTAATGCACAAACATGTTCAAGATCAAAGCATTTGAAGGTTGTTGAATATGGGTGAGCAAGGAGAAGGGAAGGGAGAAGAGTGGAAACTGTTTGCCAAAACCAAAGCCTGGAGCTCACTGTGGGACTTGGGTAGAAGGGAAGAATCAGCTTGCAGCATTCACTCTCTGAAGCCTCGATCATTCCTGTCTGAATGATCAGCATATATTATGGTGGAATCCAGTGATCAGGGCAGAGACCACAGCAGAGAAAGAATACAGATGTATGACAGCTATGTTCTAGTAACCACCAGAGAAAGAATATTGATGTATGACAGCTATGTTCTAGCAACCACATTGCCAGGCAGAGAGCTGAGTCATGGAACATGGAACATGGAACATGGCCACCTCCCCACACCCTCCTGTAGTTCACTTCTCTACACCCTCCCAGAGCTCATCTCCTCACACTCTCCCAGAGTTAGCAATATGCCCCAGGAAAAACTGCAACAGCAAGTGTTAGGTTACAAAGCAGAGAGTCAGCAGCCTCAGGAACTGAGATGCAACACTATGGCTAGTCCCAGTGACAGGGGCAGAAATACAGAGGTGAGGAATGACTGGAAAGAAAACAGGCACAGGCACACCAGCAACCTCTCGCAACCAATCCACCCCCACTCATACAAGACTGATCCAGGCAGAGGTACTAGGCAGCTCAGGCAGCACAACACTGCATCTGGCTGCTGGGGCAGCACCAGGAATTTAGGGGCTTTTCAGGAGCTCAGAACCCCATCTGCCACCACATTGTCCCATGGTGATGGAGCCGTGGGACCGAAGCGACCTGGCCACAGAGGAGACATCCCCAAGAAATAAAGGGATTTTTTTTTTTTTTGCCACACAGCAGAGATCTTAAAGGCTTGGGCAGTGCAGGAAGCTTGTGTGCCACCTACTGGAAACAAAAGAAAAACCTTCTTCTTATCAACCTGCTAAAAAAGGCATAACCCTTAATAATAATAAAATTTTGAAAAAGGCAGAGTTCATTCCATAAAAGCCTAAGAGGAAAAATAATCCATTGAATACTATGAACAAACAAAGAACAAGGCATCTTAAAAATAAAGTGAAATATCTTCAAAAAATAAACTCAAGGACAATGGAAATCTGTGATTTAAATGATAGAGAATTTCAAGATTGCAGTTCTGAAAAACCTCAACAAGATGCAAGAAACACATATAAGCAGTTGAATAAACCCAGACATAAAATCAATGAACGAGAGTAATACGTTCCCAATAAGACTGAAAATTTGAAAAAGAACCAATAAAAATCTGGTGCTGAAAAAATCAATAAAAGAGATGAAGAATGAAACAGCAAGCTTAGGAAACAGAGCTGACCCCTGGAGGAAAGAAATAGTGATATCAAAGACAGAAATCTGGAAATGACACAGATGGAAGAAGAAGAGAGACTTGAGAGTGGGAAAAAAATAACTTTACAAGAAATTATCTGACTCCATCAGAAAGAGAAATATAGAATAAATGGTATACCAGAAGCAAGAGAGAAGAAGAAGGGACACACAGAGCCTATTTAAAGAAATAGTGGACAAGGACTTCGCAACCCTAAGAAAAAAGTAAATCTTCGAATCCAAGAACAGACATTATAACTAATGTTCCTCAATCCAAAAAAAGTCTTTCTCCAAAACACATTATATTAAAACTGTCAAAAGTTAATGACCAACTACAAATTGGATATTTCCAGTAAAGATTTCAGGCTAAGTAAAAGCGGGTTCACCAGCTTCCATGACCACATTAAAATTACAACCAAACTATAAAACAAACAATTTGAAAAAACCACCTGAAGTCTAGCTTATCATGACACATTTCATCTAAAGGGATATCAAAAACACATCAAGACTGTTAAGAAGAGCTGGAGACATGAACAGCTGGCCCTGAACCCCATGCTTGGCAGCTGAGAAGCAGGAGGGAGAGTGCAGTAACAGAGGCCACCATGAAAAAAATGAGGGACTCTAGCCCCACATAGGGGCTCCCCAGCATAGGGTTCCGGGCCCTAGAAGAACAGCTCCAAGAATATCTAACTATAAAAACCAGTGGGGATTCTGGCCATCTGAGTGAGACAGAAAAAATCTGAAAACCCAGATGTTCCGTTAGAGAGCCCATGCACAGACTCACTCTCTTGTAGACACTCATTTTGGGCTCTGGTGGAGAGTTAGTGGCCTGGGAGGTGCAAGAGACATACAAGGAAAGACTGAGTTGCATCTCCCCGGGGTAAGGGCTAGAGGGAGAGCCTCCATTGCTTCTTTGTTGGGCCCCCTCCGGGGCAGTCTACAGGTGAGCACCATCTTGCCTGTGTTGAACTACTGTCCACTCGCACGGCCACTTCAGAAGGTGCATTGGCCAAGTGAGATTGGCCCTCTCAACCTCATGCTTCCCTGGGGCCCCGCCCTACCCAGCCCACAAATTGCCCGCAGCGGCCCTTTGCCAAGCCCTTTGCACAGTCCAACCCTGTGCCTTCCCTGGGCCACATACTTATTGGCAGGCAATAGCCCTCAGCTCACATGGACCGCCCATGGCCTGCACATTTCAGGAGAGACTTTTGGTAGTAAACCATTGCTGCCAGTCCCAGATGCAGTATGTCTTAAGAGGATCATGGGTGGGCTAAGGTCCTGAGAAGGACAGTAGCTAGCTTTGTTGTGATCTGAGACTTTTATAGGAAGCTGCAGACTCAGTACTGGCATGAAAACTGACTGCATTGGCTGGGTGAAATTCATTCACTTTACCTCGGTGACTCTCTGGGTACCTGGCCCACTCAACTTGAATATCACCAAAAGGCTCTTCCAGCTGTGGAGTTATATGGGCAACTAGCAGGCAGCCCTAGGCATTAAGAAGCACTGGTCCTTTTGCAAAGCTGCTCAAGGACCTGTACTGAGGGTAACTGACCTTCACTCACAGCGTAGTCTCTCTCACTTGCCTCCAGATCCAGCATAAATAGCAACAATTCATGGATCACTTTGTAGCTCCTACTGGGTAGCCCTGAACAATCAAAGGCAGTGGCTGACCTTGGCCTACATGGAAGCCCCTCCCAAGGGGCAACAGAACTAACATATCCAAAGGCTGGCATCAGACCACAACAGTGTACCACCTAACTAGTCCCATAAGTGGCATACCTAAAAGGTGGTCTCAAAAGGTACAGGACTGCTATGGCAAATCCCACACTATGGAGTCAGCCCCTACACAGCAGCTTGTACCCATGGGTGTGAGCAAACCCCACAGCCAGTCAGCCCGGGAGTCAATCTCACCCACTGAGGTGCAAACAGTAATCAAAGTTTAGCTACAACAGGAGGACACACATAGCCACACAAAGAACCCCAGAGCCCCTGGCACAGGTGATCAGGAAGACTGTGACACTGGGTTACACAGGATATCTGCTACATAAGGCCACCTGGCCAAGGCTGAGAGACCTAACAAATCCTCCTCTAATGCATAGAAATGAACACAGAAGCAACTAAAGTAAAAAAGAAACAAAGAAACATGCCACAAATAAAACAACAGGAGAAAATTCCAGAAAAAAAAAGCTAAATGAAATGGAGGCAAGCAACCTAACAGAGACAGAGTTCAAATAACTAGTTATAATAATGCTCAGTGAACATAGGGATAGAATAAATTATCTCACTGAGAACTTCAAAGAGAAATAGTAAGTATAAAAAAGGACACAGAAACCATATAGAAGAACTAGGCAGAAATGAAAAATACATTAAGGAATCAACAGTAGATTGGATGAAGCAGAGGATCAAATCAACGAGTTGGAAGACAAGACAGGAAAAAGACACAGAATTGGAACAGCAAAAAAAAGTATCAAAAATAGAGGAAAATTTAAGAGACCTCTAGAAAAACACCAAACATACTAACATCTGCATCATTGGGGTACCAGAAGGAGAAGAGAGATGACAAGGGATTGAGAACCTACTTGAAGACATGATGATAGAAAACTCACCTAACTTTGTGAAGGAAACAGACACACAGTCCAGGAAGCATAGAGTCCCAAACAAGAAGAACCCAAACAGACCCACACCAAGATACATCATCATTAAAAAGCCAAAGGTTGGAGACAAAGAGAGAACCTTAAAAGCAGAAAGGCTGTAAGTTCTTTACAAGGGTACTCCCATAAGAATGTCAGCTGACTTTTCAACAGAAACAGGCCAGAAGTGATTGGCACAAACTATTTAAAGTGATAAAAAACAAGAACCTACAACTAAGACTACTCTACCCAGGAAGATTATCAATTAAAATTGAAGGTGAAATAAAGAGCTTCCCTGACAGGAAAAAACTAAAGAAATTCATCACCAACAAGCCAAAATTACAAGAAATTGTAAGAGGACTTCTATAAAAAGAATGGCAGAGAAACGCATAAATAGAAATTTTTTAAAAATAGTAATAACTATGTATCTATCAATAATCAATTTAAATGTAAATGGATTAAATGCTCCAATCAAAAGACATAGGGTAGCTGAATGGATAAGAAACAAAACCCAAACATATGCTGTCTATCAGAGACCCACTGCAGATCAAATGACACTCACAGACTGAAAGTAAAGGAATGGAAAAAAGATATTTAATGCAAATAGAAATGGGGAAAAAAGCTGGCATAGTAATGCTTATATCAGACAAACTGAAATTTAAAACAAAAGCTATAATTAGAGACTGCAATAAAGGGAGAGATTGACAGTAATACACTCATAGTAGGAGAGTTAAAACCCCAATGACACCAATGGACAGATCTTCTAGACAGAAAATCAAGAAGGAAACAGCAGCCTTAAATGCCCCACTGGAACTGATGGATTTAATTGATATATTTAGAGCATTTCACCCAAAGCAGCAGAATATACATTCTTTCCAAGTACACAGGGAACATTTTCCAGGATAGAGCACATATTAGGCAACAAAACAAGTCTCGATAAATTTAAGAAGACTGAAATCATACCAAATGTCTTCTCCAACCACAATGGTATGAAGCTAGAAATCATTTACAAAAGAAAAAAATACCTGAAAAATATAAACACATGGAGGCTAAATTACATGCTAATAAACAATGAATAGGTTAACGATGAGATCAAGAAAGAAGTCAAAAGATACCTTGACACACAAAAAAATGAAAACATAACAACCCCAGATCTATGGGACACAGTAAAAGCAGTTCTAAGAGGAAAATGCAAAACAATACAGGCCTACCTCATCAAAAAAGAAAAAAATCTCAAATAAACAATCTAACCTTACACTGAAAAGAACTAGAAAAAGAACAGCAAACAAAACCCAAAGTGAGTAGAAGAAAGGAAATAATAATCAGAGTGAAAATAAACAAAATAGAATCTAGAAAAATAGTACAAAAGATTAATGAAACCAAGAGTTGGTTCTTGGTTTCATTAAAGGAAAAACAAAATTGAAAGGATAGATGAGACTGATAAACCTTTAACCAGACTCTCCAAGAAAAATAGAGAGAGGATCCAAATAAATAAAATAAGAAATGAAAGAGGAGAAGTAACTACGGACCCTAAAGAAATACAAAATATTATAAGAATATACTATGAGCAATTATATGCCAACAAATTGAACAATCTAGAAGAAATGGATACAATTAGAAACATACAATCTCCCAAGGCTGAGTTGAGAAGAAACAGAACATCTAAACCAACTGTTTACCTTCAACAAAATCGAAGCAGTAATGAAAAACCTCCCAAAAAGCAAAAGTCCTGGATGGGATGGCTTCATTGGTGAATTTTAACAAATATTTTGAAAAGAATTAATACCTATTCTTCTCAAACTATTCCAAAAAATTCAAGAGGAAGGAAGGCTAACTCATTTTATGAAGCCACCATTATCTGATTTCAAAAAACAGAAAAAGACGGTACAAAAAAAGATAAAGCTATAGGTCAATATCTGTGATGAACATTGATGCAAAAATCCTAAAAACATATTAGCAAACCAAATTCAGCAACATATTAAAAAGATCATACACCATGATCAAGTTGGAGTTACTCCTGGGATGTAAAGTTGGTTTAATATCTTCAAATCAATCAATGAATGTGATATACTATACTAATAAATTGAAAGATAAAAATCTTATGATCAACTCAATAGATGCAGAAAAAGCATTTGACAAAATTCAGCATCTATTAATCATAATAAAAATCTCAGCAAAGTGGGAATAGATGGAACATATCTCAACATAATAAAGGCCATATATGACAAACCCACAGCTAACATTACACTCAAAGGGGAAAAGCTAAAAGTGCTTTCCTTAAGATCAGGAACAAGGCAAGGATGTCCACTTTCATCATTTTTATTCAGCACAGTATTGAAAGTCCTAGCCACAGAAATGACAAGAAAAAGAAATAAAAGGCATCAAAATTGAACAGGAAGAAGTAAAACTGTTATTATTTGCAGATAACATCATCTTGCATAGAGAGAACACTAAAGATTTCACCAAAAAACTGTTAGAACTAATCAATGAATTCAGTTAAGTAGCAGGATACAAAATTAATATTCAGAAGTCAGTTGCCTTTTTTACACCAATGATATGTAATCAGAAAGAGAAATTAAGTAAACAATCCCATTATGATTGCATTCAAAAACAATAAATACCTAGGAATCAAATTAACCAAGGAAGTAAAAGATCTATTCTTGGAAAATTATAAAAAAAAACAGAAAAAAAGAAATTGAAGAAGTTACAAATAAGTGGAAGTATACACCATGCTCATGGGTAAGAAGAATCGAGGTCATTAAAATGGCCATACTCACCAAAGCAATCTGTGGATTCAATGCAATCCTATTAAAATACCAATGCTATTTTTCAAAGAACTAAAAAATGCAATCCAAAAATTTATATGGAACCATAAAAGAACCCAAAAAGCCACAGCAATCTTGAGAAAGAAGAACAAAGTTGGAGGTATGATACTATATTAAACTAAACTACAAAGATATAGTCATCAAAACAGCATGGGTACTGGCATAAAAATAGGACACATCGATCAATGGAACAGAATAGAGAGCCCAGAAAAAAAAAATCACGCCTACATGGTGATTTAATATACGACAAAGGAGGCCAAGAATATAAAATGGAGTAAAGACAGTCTCTTCATCAAATGATGTTGGGGAAACTGGACAGATGTATGCAAAAAAATGAAACTGGACAACCTTCTTATACCATATGCAAAAATGAACTACTTACACCATATGCAAGAGAAAAGATTAAAGACTTAAATGTAAGATCCATAACCAAAAACTTCTAGAAGAAAACACAGGCAATAAACTCTCTATATTGCTATTAGTAATTTTTCTTCTGAGATATCTCCTCAGAGAGGGAATCAAAAGAAAAAATTAAACAAATGGAACTACATCAAACTAAATTTTTTTGCACAACAAAGGAAGCCATCAACAAAACAAAAAGACAACTTACAGAAGGGAGGATGTATTTGCCTATGATACATGTGTCAAGGGTTTAATATCCAAAATTTATAAACAACTCATACAACTCAACAACAAAACAAACAATTAAAAAATGTTGCAGAAGACTTGAATAGGTATTTCTCCAAAGAGTACATGTGATGGCCAATAACAGACATACAAAAAGATGCTCAACATCACTAATCATCAGAGAAATGCAAATTAAAACCACAATGACATATCACCTCATACCTTTCAGATTGGTTATCACCAATGAATCAAAAAAACAACAAATGTTGGCAAGGATGCAAGAAAAATGGAACCCTCATACACAGTTTGGTGGGATTACGAATTGGTGCAGCCACTATGGAAAACAGTTTGGTGGTTCCTCAAAAAATTAGTAGTAGAACTACCTTATAACCCTGCATTGCCCACTTCTGGATATGTATTGAAAATATCCAACACACTAGTTTGAAAGATTTATGCACACCTATGTTCATGGCAGCACTAATTCACAATACCAAGATATAGAAAGCAACCTAACTGCACATCAAATAAACAATTGGAATAAAGAAGTGGTTACATATATACAGTGGAACACTACTCAGCCATTAGAAAAATAAAAACTTACCTTTGGCAACAACATGGATGGACCTAAGGGTATATTATGCTGAGTGAAATAAGTCAGTCAGTGAAAGACAAATACCATATTATTTCACTATATGTGGAATCTAAGGGAAAAAAGGAATAAACTAAACAAAACCAGACTCACAGTAACAGAAAACAATCTGGTAACTTCCATGTGGTGGGGGTTTAAGGGCTGGGAGAAAAAGTTTGAACTGATGAAGAAGGATAAATTAATAGTAATAAAATAGTCATGGGTTATGGAGAGTAACAGCATATGGTATGTAGTCAATAAATTTGTAATAACTATGTGTAGTGCCAGATCAGTATGAGACTAATCAGTGGGATCACTTCATAAATTATGTAAATGTTTACTATATGCAAAAGATCCCAAATAGCCAAAATAATCCTGAGAAAAAAAAGAACAAGGCTGTCAGGTATATCTCTGCCTGACTTCAAATTATATTACAACAGTGACAATAATCAAAACAGCATGTTATTGGCAGAAAACTAATGGAGACCAATGGAACAAATTGAGAGTTCAGGGAAAAAAAAAATATATATATATATATATGGGACATATATAATATATATATATATATATATATATATATATATGCAAATAATTTTTGACCAAAGGAGCCAAAAATATACAATGGAGAAAAGAAAAACCTCTTCAATAAATGATGCTTGAAAATTGAAAAGCCACATGCAAAAAATGAAACTAGACTGCTGTCACCATGCAAAAAATTAACTCAAAATGGATCAAAGACCTAAATATAAGACCTGACATGATAAATTTCATGGAAGAAAAACATTGGCACTAAACTCATAGACCTTGGATTTAAAGAAGCATTTATAAATATGACATCAAAGTCCAGGAAAGTAAAAAGCACAAACGAATGAGACTATATGAAATTAAAAAGCTTCTGCACAGCAAAAGAAATCGTCAATGAAACAAATAGGCAACCAACTCATTGGTAGAACATATTTGCAAACAATACCTCCGATAGGGACCTAATATCCAAAATATGCAGAGAACTCATGCAACTCAACAACAACAACAACAACAACAACAACACAACAACAACAAAACAAGCAATCCAATTTAAAAATAAGCAGAGGACCTCAACAGACACTTCTCCCAAGAAGACATACAAATGGCCAACAGACATATTAAAAGTTTCTCAACTTCACTAGCTATTAGGAAAAATGTAAATCAAAACGACAATAAGATACCACCTCACATCTATTAGAATGGCTATCATGTAAGGACAAGTAAAAAACAAGTGCTGGAGAGGTTGTGGGGAAAAAATGAACCCTCATACACTGCTTGTGGGTATATAAATTGGTACAGTCACTATGGAAGACAGTGTGGGAGTCCCTCAAGAAATATGAAAACATTTTTCTGTAAAGATATATTGACCCCAATGTTCATTGCATCATTATTCACAGTGGCCAAAACATGGAAAACAACTGAAGTGCTCTTCGATGGATGATTAAATTAAGAAGATTTAGTACATATATACAATGGAATATTACTCAGCCATAAGAAAAGAAGACATACTGACATTTATGACAACATGGATGGATTTTTGATATTATCATGCTAAACTAAGTAAGTCAGACAGAAATAGTTTACAACCATATGATTTCACTTGTATGTGGGATATAAAACTGAAAGCAACAAAAAAACAAGGCAAACAGAGATTCA